>JAPZDY010000007.1:2601912-2624667 GCA_029783645.1 Ctenochaetus hawaiiensis | reverse complement strand
AGTTGTTAAATTGTGCGGCTTATAGTCCGAAAAGTACGGTAATTCCCCTCTTGGTCAGAATTTAAGCAAATATTTAAGTATAAGAGGTGTCAGTTTTGCTGCAGGTATTTTTATTTCCTTAAGTGTTAATAACACACGTTTGAGGTCCACTCTGGTTAATATTTAGGGTTTTAAGCTGAAAAACATCAGCATGCAACATGTTTCCAAAACATTTCAGGAAATGAAATCGTTGGACAGCCAAAGATAAATTTAGGGCTGCATGTAACAGTTACTTCCAAGCTCGATAAATCTATCAAATATTTTATCAAGAATTAATTTAATCAATAATTACCATTGCCATTGTCTTACTGAGTGTCCAAAACCTTAACACACCATTTATAATGTTATAAATTTATGTTAACTGAAGAAAAGAAGCATACATTTATTTATTGCTGCTTTTTACGTTTTAATCGACAAACCATAATTGATTATTAATCGTTTTAACAAAGATTTTTCTTTTTAATCAGTGCCATTTAAAAATACATATTATTGTAGAATTAAAAGCACCAAAAATTGAGTAACATAATTTCCACATGATGACTTTGTTGATGATTTTATTGACAGTAATGACAACGATGACAGATGATGTGATGATGATGATGATGATGATGGTAAGTACGGGCTGGAAACCAATTTAGCTCCTCGAACAAGAGGGGCTCTGTGCCATACGTCTGCACTGTTGGCAGGGTTCAATCTAATTTTCTCCAAATTAATTATAAATGTGGGTAATTAAGGGCAGAGCAGAAACTATTAGTCACTGGTCGCATTAGATGAGACACATGCATGTGGCCGACGTGCTCACACTGACATGCACTGAGGCCCATCATGTGGTTCTCACATGACAGAAAGGCAGACTTTTGAGTTTTATGCTTTAATTACATTGATGACAGTTATTAGTTAGACATTTCAGTCAAGCATAGTTATGTTATACTGTATTATATTGATCACTTCGCAGATTTGTATGAAATCCTCCCCCTCTATTTTCATTATTGGTTTAATTTCACACTCTATACTGTTATTTATTGTTTTTTTTACTTTTTTTTTTTATTTTTTATTGATCTGCTTCCTTTGATCATTTTGACAATCAAGTGCCATAAAACTAAAGATGCTCTTGATCATGATAATATAAGGAAAGGGCAAACTAACTATTGACTATTTGTGACAATGCGTGTGTTTGATGATAATAACAGACAAGATGAGGAGCAATTACAATCTAATATTACTTCTTGAACTGTTTAAAATATATTTTCATATCTTCAAAAAATTTACAATCTCACTCTTCTCCTTAACTGCAGCATTATTGAGCCCAATCTTCTATATGGTGCCACTCGTTTCTTCCAGATGCTTAGGGTCACTAATATGAATAAACTCAACAAAGAATGATTCATTTACCCAGCAGGCTCTTTGGTATCTGCCCCCAACTTTTCCTAATCCACAAAGCACTTGCAATCACACATAACTGCAAGCCTCCACCACCATTTTACCAACGTCTTTTTGCTGCTCTTATAGGCTTTACTTAGGGACAGTAGTTTTAACTAAATTCATGCTAACATGCTGGTAAAATGTTTACTTCTGCCTTAGTTTAGCGTGTTAGCATGCTACTCTTTTAATTAGCACAAACGGACAGCGATATACATCAATAACTTTTGCAAAGAACAAAGTGCTTTCATATCATTACTTCTGAAGGTAAATGATGATAAATTAAAGTACTAAGCAAGTAATATTTTACAGATAATAATCAGAGGATCACATGCACTCATGTCGGTACATTCCATCAGCTGGCTTATCAAATATTTTCCTTCAGGATCAAAGAGGTGGAACAACCAAATGTCTGACCGACAATCTGTTTTTTTCCAGATTGTCTTGAAGGCAGAAAAAAAATGTATTTCAGTCTCGAATGATTACAGAGGTTTTCTGAAAGTATCTTCTTGAATTATTTGTATAGCTTATTATCAAATAAAAAAGATCTCAGTAGCTTTCAGCCTAGTTGAAAATATTTTTCAAGTTTTTCTACAGAGGAGATGAAATGTGCTCTCTAAATTCCCTTAAATCGCCCCTGAGTGGAGAGCTGTGTTTCCACATTTGTGAACACATTTACGAGCAAAAATTATTAAGTCATGGTGGGTGGAAGTTTAGGGAATCATTCTGGTTGGAACATAAAGTAATGTTACGTGCAGTAAAATATTTCTCTCATCATTTATCAGGTTTTGAAAAACAGATGAAGCCTTCCAGTCTTTGCATTGCTGCAACACAAGCATGCACTTTTATCTTCGACATATCTGAATAATATCTTACACGGTAGAAAACTTGATAATAAAAATGTGAATCTGAAATATTAAAACATTTCCTTTTGTTTACAGCGAGGAAAACCACTCTGAAAATCCCTTTTTCACATTCACACTTGACCTCCACCACTTGACTTGCTGTTGATCTCAAAAAACAGTGACTGAATATTCCAAATAAAAAAGGATGAAATTACTTTTTATTTACCTGTTTGTGCAGGGATTTGAACCAGCAACCCTCCAGCCTCAAGTTCACTTCTTTAACATGTTAAATGTTTAAAGCTGGAAAATATACAAGAAAAAAACAGTCAGTACAAATTATAATATCAAATATAAACAATGTATAATGAGCCCAGATTCAATTAAAACAAATATAGAAGTAAACAAGAGATTAGACATTTTTTTCATTGTCAACATGACTGGTTTCACATTTTCCACATTCTGATCATATTTTACTTTAAATCAAACTCAAATAATTTGCTTCTTTTATGCAACAGTTTGAAGAAACTGAACTGTTACACAAAGTGGGTTATAAATTCATTCATCCAGAAATAAATGCATGTCGAACGATGTAGCTTCTGCATTTTTTAACAGGTCTGCTCTGTTCACCTTCGCTAAGTCTTCATGTCTGTGGAGAATGAAATCGAGCTGTATGCATGAAAATATAATTAATTTACTACACTACTGAGTGGAAAACATGTTGTTGATCAAAATCACCAGCTGATATCTTCACAGCTGCACATAAATGACTACTTCTACCCTTTCCACAGTTTCATTGCTGCACAAGTATGCAGACTGCCTTGAAGTAAACCTCGGTGAATCTGAACTCTCTGATAACGAAGTCCTTGAACGTCCCAGAGTTTTTCTTAAACTCTGTGACTTCAGCAGAGCGTATAGATCACTTACAGTCTCATCGATGCACATTCCAACAATGAAATCTGTGCTATGTGTCTGCATGCATGTTTTGAGTGTATGTGCATGGCTACGACTTCCTCGTCATGTGATGATGGCTCGTCTCCATCAGGTTGGCTTTTCACAGTGTGTTTTATGGAACCGAGTGCTCATCGGGTTGCATCTCTGTGGGAAATGAAGCGCACTTTAACGTGTCACAAGGTCCCACACCTCTGCAGAAATTCTCACAGCAGGTTAACTGCGACAAATCCATCAACACTACTTCAAAACAAGTAAAGAACGGTTTTACCCTGTTACAACCAAACATGAAAGACTGATTCTGTTTTCCTGTTTATGACACTGAGGTCAGCTTGATGTAGGTGCAGCACAGTGAAGCATGGAGTTAAAAGAGCTGTAATCAATATTTTTACACTAATGACTGATGGAACGAGTGGTATGTGAGAAGAGTGATGAATTACCACCTGACTCTACAGCTCCCCTCAGCTCCACACAACATCTTTCAGCCCTTTCTTTGGTTTGAACAGATGTCCGCCAACATGTTCATTTCATCTTTATTAGGAGATTATTTATCAGCTTTGATAAGTTAGCATTGCTCTGTCTCTGCTCAATATGTGAACAAGCAATGTTCATTTACTTATTATGCTCATTTATTCATTTGTTTTTTGTGAAGCCAAATGGGATAAGGTCGAACTGGCTGTTCTTGTCACATTTGTACAAAACAACCCAGCCAGATCTCTATTTCTTTATCTTAATAAATTTGATGCTTCTAATTTACAATCGCTAATTTTGCTGTTTGCAAGCGAAGCACAAAAGCCTAAATGAATGCTTAATAGGATGCTTTTCAGATTTCTTTTTGATCTCTAATTTTAAAAATGTACATCTTGTTTGTTGACAATGGCACTGAACATGTTCAGCAGTATGCACACTTATTTATCAGCAATCAATGATACTAATGTGTAGCAAATTAGAAACAATAAGCTGTGTGTTTTTCTCCATTTACCAGTCAGGCAGAGAGTGTTATCTGCAGTTGCTTGTTTCTGCACTAAAGGAAGATGGATTTCAAACGTCTGGGTGGTTAATGTGCCGACCTGCAGCTGTGTGGGGGTGTTCGCGTTCATACTGGGTGACCAATGTGGGAATCATAACCTTGTCTATCCTCAGTTGGTGAGAACTCAAAGTTCACCTAATGAGGATGTAAACGCTGACTAAAGTTACATGCAGTGCAAACAGGATGTGACTGATCAACGTGCCTAAGTTGAATGTCACACAAATATTTTTTTTTACATAACGCAGCTCAGCTATTTATAAACAGAAAGGATACCTCTTTAATGTATAAAGTCTTATGTTGTGCAATACTGGTGTCCCATGAGAGTTTTGTTCTCCATTATTGGACAGTGATGCTTTCACTTAATGGACTCGAAGCATATTAAACGAATGTGTTGATCTTCTGTTAGTGGATGCATATGGATTAAAAGAGTTCCCTGCATAATCAGTTAAGTCACTAACAGCTCGTTTTTTTACCAGCTGTTTAAACAGTTTCATGCATGGGGACGCAGCCTGGACAGGACCCAGATAACATCAGACTTTTAAAAAACATTCCTGAAAAATGTTGCAAAGGACACGGTGTGACAGTCTTCAGCTTATTTTAGTGCCAAGTTTCACTGTCACTGTAACATTCCTGCCCTTAAACCGAAATATAATTGATTAGCATCTGCAGGAAATACATTACACTGAGAAGTTTGACTTGATACTGAGTGCATATATCTGTATCTAGCTGATGTGCATTACTCCATGTTCCAAATGCAAATAAAAAGAAAGCGGATTTACAGGAATTTGGTGAAATTTGTGACATCTGAGAGGGAAAATCAAAAAAAAAAAAAAGAAACTGAGCTGTTGTCTTTCTGGTGTTAATGCTCATTTTGTTCTGACTATCGTCTTTTTGTCATCTGGTATTATCATGTAACATGCTTCTTGATAAATATTGTTTAGAAAATTAACAAAAGCCTACATGTGGCGGAAATTTTCTAATTGTATTTTTGCTTTTCTGTGAGGCCAAAAATTGATTTAGGTTTGGAAATGTTTTTTGACTTTGTGCCAAAGCTAAACGCTGTGTCACTTTGCCTGCTCTCAGCCAAGAAGATGGAAAAAAAGAAAAAGATATAAAGAGATGATCTCATTTGTCTGGTTTTGCCCTGACTTGAATACAGATTCAGAAAGAGAACATTTATGAAATCACAAATGTAGAAATGGAGGCAGGAACAGAAAGGATAGCATTAAATTAGTTTAACTGATTTGTGATTCAACGCATAATGGCATAAAATAACTATAATTATTCCCTCACATTTGAATAATTGCTCATTTTGTTTTATCAGATCGAATCGTTGTATCACAGGGAAATAACTGCATGCTGCAATGAGCACAGATTGAGAATGTGCCAAAAATATCTGCTCTGATACCTGATAACATTATTATTGTGCTGCTGGGGCTGACACACCCATCCGGAGCACTACGAGAGGAACGATTATGAAATATTGCTGCACCACCGTTTTAATAATCACTTAGGCCTATTTACTTGCTCCTTTTTAGTTATTTAGCACACAAAGAAGAAGTGCTCATTAGAGACAAGGAAAATACAAGCCACCTGATACCTGTGCTGCCTGTAACACCATAATGCTGCCTTGCATTTCTGCTGCATCGATCTGTGTGTTTGTGCCAACATTGCTAATGCACTGCTAGCTTCTCTCTCACGTCCCAACATCACTTAGCACTGATGATCGAGCACGGAGGCATCCACAGATGGGATGAGTGCAGCTATAATTTGTTCAGATTTGTGGTACACTGACCAGCAGGCAGGTAAAATGTCCTAATAGATTTTTTAATAAAACCTGATGCTGACTGAGGCTGTGTGGCAAAATTTGGAGGGATGTCATCCTGCAAACCACCACATTGGTTTATATGTGCGGTCAACATTAGTGACATTCTCCTGAAGTAGTGATGCTCCTCTTATTGTCGATGACCATGTCTTGATTGCACAGTATAAAGAAAGTTCTTAATCACTGTCTTCCCCTTCACGTCTCTTTAGGATGTTTCTGATGTAACTGATGGATCTCTAAGGGAACTCTTATAAGTATGGTCTCTGTTAAAGCTAGTTAGATTGGCTCTATTTTCTGCACCGTAATAATGATGATGATCAACGTGAGCATGAGCATGATCAACTATCCAAGCTAACTGAGGAGGCTAAATTAAATCTTGTTTTCTGGTTATCATTGAACGAAAAAAACATACACTGTTTTTTGTGTTTTGTATTGGTCTTTACAAGTGAGTACTCTCAAACTTTCTTGTTTTCTGATAAAATTCGATCTTGAAAACTGATCTGTTTCGAGGATCTTCTGCCTGAAACAAGCTTGTTAACAGCATCAGAGATCAGAAACATAGTTTGCTTTATGAGGTCATCAAATAAATCTTTAATACACCGTTATAGACACTACTGTGATGTATCTGCCCTGGGTACCTTTTTGTTTGTTTATGTTTTCTTATGAGTCACTGTTGCTCACAGGTACAAAATATTGTTTTTTGTTTTTTTTTTTATAAGAGTCATGTTGTTGCTTTTTAGATATTTTTTATACCCATGAATACGGCTGATAAAACCTATTATCATCATATTTTCCAGAAAAGGGATTAACTGCAGGGTCTACGAATGTAATAAAAATTTGAATATGTCATTCACATTTCCCAGGAGCCCAATATGTGTTTTTTAAATTGCTTTTTTGGTCTAAACAACATTTAGCTAACCATCTAAAAAACTGAGCTGAAAATATTGAATATTTTTAGTTCAAATGATTGCTAAAATATTAAAGATTACCACAGAAGAAATACCAAATTCATAGAAGTTTTTTAGAGTTTTAGAAGAACTTTATTATTAATTATTTCTTCTAGTAATTAATGAATCTTTCCCCCAAGTAGTGCAAAATGCTGTTACTAAGTCTTCAGCGCCCAGTGTGATGTCTTAATATGTCTTGTTTTATCCAAACAAATGTCCTAATTCCAAAGATATTTGACTTACAAAGATAAAGTCTTCACATTTTAAAAGCTGGAGTCAGTCAAATGGCTTTTAATCAATTAATTACGATAGAAAAATTATGAAAGTTGTTATATAATTAATTTGCTCTTTATTCAGCAGTTTAATTGCTCTCAAGCTGATTCTTTTTGTAATCCCACATTAACATTTTCACTGACTCACTAACTCAGTTGTTTGCTTTTTGAACATGCATTTACAGTTTCTGGTATTTAACACGAGGTCACAATGCAAACTCGATGTTTTATGCTGTATGTTACTGAGTTACATGCTTTTCTGTGTTCCTTAAGTGTGACTGGGGTCTTTTAAGGCCACGATGGAGCATGAATAGCTCTATTTTGACAAATCATTCCAAAAAATCCTGTTGCTGACTTTTCTGATAGCTCATCTGCTCATTTTTAACCCAAACCAAACTTGATCTGCCTGCAGCCATGGAGGCCAACATGACTGGCAACTGCTCTGTTTTAGTTTGATTTCTACAGTTTGCTCATGCACTTAGATAAAATCATCATCATCTTGCCTCTCGGTCCACAATGAGGGGCTTTAAACTAAGTGTACACAGCATCAAATTGAATTATGGCTCCATGTCAATAAACTGTTTCACCCTCCTCATATCTGCGCTGGAGCCAGAAGCTGACATCGTGATTGTCCTTGTCCGATTAGGCCGTTCAATGAGACTGAACAGAGGATGAGGAGGAAGAGGAGGAGGAGGAGGAGTAGAAGGAGAACTGAGGGATGTGTCTGTGTGTTGGGGTGGGGGGTGGGGGGGGCAGCTCCTCCCATAATTAAGTTAGTGTGCTGCACTGGAGGTCCATGTTTACGGGGCAAGCGAGGGAGTTTCCTTCACTCGGTGGACAGCTTCTGAGCACGGAGAAAGCAACAGCGAGCTCTCTCACTCTCTTCTCTTGGTGGTTATTTCTGCGACTCATCCTTCGCTGTGCTGCGACTGGCGACCTGCACACACAGGCTGATTCAGGACCAGCTGTGTGTGCGTGGGGGGGGAGCGGCGACAGCAGCAGCATCTGCCTAATACTCCACCACCACCAGCAGCACCCTCCCTCCCTTCTCGGCCCAGGACCTTGTTTCTGCCGCCACCGCCTCCACCTCCGCTGCCATCATGTGCGACTGTTTCCACATCGCCTTCCCCAACTGGCACGCTGCCTCCTCAGGGACGGGTGGGCATCACTTTCTCTGCTCTCTTTTCCCTCTCTCTTTGACTTTTTCTGCACTGTTTTCCCCTGAGCAGTTCACTGATTCAGCAGCAGGGTTCAGTAGTGCAGTGGGAGAGATAATACGCTCGTGTGGGTGTGTGCGTGTGTGTGTGTCAGAGAGAAAAACATTGTGTGAGTATATGGCGGCTGGTGCTGATGCTGAGCTGCGTTTGCTGACCTGCAGTGAGCACTGGGTGTGTCTGCAGAATGCAGGGGAGTGTTTGAAGATGTCATCATCGAGGATGTAAGGCAGCGCTGCACTTCTCCTGTTTCCCTCCTGCTGTGTGTTTGAAGAAGAGGCTGAAAGGCAAACAGACGCCGTTACTGTGGCAGTTCAGTGAAGCAAAAAATAGTGGTAGAGGATAACTTCCTGGGGGTGAAGATAAAAAAAAAGTCTACAGATATGTGGGAACAAAAACTACTCCTAAAATTAGCAATACCTTGACTGGCATGAACCCCACAGATCTAAGCCTTAAAGCTACAGCTTCTGTGTGAAATAGGGAAAAGCTACTACCTGTAACCTTGCATCAGTTTTACCAGAGTAACCTAAAAAAATCAACACCTCTGAAAGTTTAAGATGTTGAAAGCTTTGAAACTTACGCTGTGCATATCTTCCTGTTAAAAATACTCCCAGTCCTTCTCTTGATACATCTAGTTTAGTTTTTTTCACTGTTATAAATACGAGGTTTTAAAGCATCAGGCAAGTTCATTCTGTCTTTGTGGTTACATCAAATGGATGTTGACGATGTGCTTACATCATTAACATGTCCACATGACATGTAAACAAACTTTATCTAATCGTATATGTTGGCATCACAGAGTTATATGTGTTTGTGTGAAATTGTTTACGCTCAAGCTGCATTACTGATGAAGAAAACTGCTTGTTCTCTTGAATATATGATGTTGCGATTCATAAAAAAACAGTCGTCACTAAATATCCACATAATCTTATGATTTTATTACACAAATTGCTGTTGCAGGTAGCACTGGTTTTAAAACACTGTTGTTGGTGTGTGTTCTCAGGAGTGCTGTCTGGTTTGTGTGCAACAGTTTTATAGATGTAAGCCTCACAGCCTTTGAATAGTTAGGTGAAGAAGTAAAACAGTAACATGAGTGAGAGAAATCACTGCATGACCAACTTGTCATGCTAATGATTTATGGTTCAGGATCAGGAGATAATCACATGTTTTCTTACTGGGATTTACATTGTGACTCACTATGAATACCTTGAAAACAACACTGTGTGTTATTAGTGGACTTTACAGGATTATTTATTAAAGGAAATTTATTGTTGTATATTGTGTTTACAAAGGCTCAGGTTGAAGTACGATGTGAAAAGGAGGTGAATAATTGCTGTCTGGTATATTATGCATTTGTAATAATGACCAGCTTCTATGATGACACTTTTCATTTCTCACAGTTGTCCTTATTTACCTCAGTTGCTACTCTTAATTAAATCTGCCTAAGATGTGGAGAGGTTTGTGTGGCTCTGTCAAGCTTCAGGCGATGCTCAAGGTCAAAGAGAGAGTGAGAAAAGAGAGAGAGAGAGAGGGAGGGACAGAGAGACAGAAAGAAAAGGAGAGAGAGAGAGAGAGAGAGAGACAGAGAGCTTAGCTTACTTTAAGGAAATGAGCCAGACAGGGTGGCTGATCGGCTCAGCAGTGGAGCCAAAGCAGACGATCCTGATCCATTACAAACCATCAGCCTCAGTCTGACAAATCCTGCTCTTCAATCAATATTTCACTACTCAAATAGTTTAGTATCTGTGGAAAAGAGTCGAGTCTGTTTGGAGCATCAGCCAGGTTGACACTGCTTTGTTTTACATCAGAACCCAGACTAAAAGCAGACAAGGAGAATTATAGCTTGCTAAGAATCAATTCCCCAAATAATAAGTAAATTAATTAAACAAAAACTCACACAATTATTTACTTAAGCAGTAATCTTTTCACTAACTTACATTTAATTTAAAAGACCCAAATCTGTCAGACCCTTTAATCAAGTAACTCTTCTAAATGATCATGTTTGAATGTGAGTCACTCTGTTCTCCAGGCATGCAAGGCAAAACAAACACAAAGAAGTGTTTGCAAACACAGTTCAACCCGGGTTTAGGTTGCTGACCTAAAACGAAATTGTGTCTCTGTGCCTTTGGCGTAATTGCATATCGTGGGAAAACAGGCAGATTAAGAAACAAATTCCAGAGCTGTGATGAAACTCTGTGTAAATTTGTGGCAGATTAGTAGATTGAAAGCATGCGCTTTTACGGTCTCATGCATAAAATTTAATTTTGTTTTTTTCCTTGACTCGAATCTTGTTATAATTTGGATGCAAACAAACTGCCTTCCAGTGAAAGAAAGTTTGTGTCTGTCTGTATGACCAGAATAAGCAGAATCCAAATCCAAGAACTCAAATAATGAGCTATATTACCTTAGATTAGCTTGGAGAGGAGGGAAGCTTCAGGGAGCCTTCCAGGTGCTTCTCAAGAGGAAGCACAAACTGGTCCAGAAGGCAGTTACATAAGATATGAGCTGGGGACAGGCAACTAACACAACACTGTTAGGATTTTTAGTTGAGAATAAATCCACCAACCGATTAAAATTTCTAGGATTGCATTTTTTGTAACTCTGAGATTTCGTAATATGAATGAATGCCTATAAAATAAGCATCTGAGAGATTCATTGACACAGCATCGTGTTAGGAAAGATGAGTTTCAGGGTCCACGGTGATATTTTAAAGCAGACTGTCACAGTAGTTCACGGGCCTCATTCCTCATTACATCAGCTCACGCCGTGAGGGATGAGCCACACCCAAAAGCTGCAGTTGCACCCAAATCTGAATCATGCAGGATCTGCACCACTAAAGACTCCAGCATCTCCTGCTTGTGCTAATCGTATACACGCAGAATTTCAAAGCCAAATTAGAACATTAACAGTCGCCTATATAAAATTTCTGATAACTAATCTATGATTAGTCAAACAAGTAAGTAGATCTAATATGTGATTTTATTTTGACAATTTCGGCCAGCAGTGAGGGTTGTTATCAGACACTCTGCAGCGCCCACATGACAAATATTTGAGAAAGGAGTTTCTGCATGCGCAGTGCCAGTTGTTGAGGCAGGAGTACTGGGCATCCGCCTGGATGGAGTGAAGAATAGCTTAAGAAACACATCATTCAGTCATGCAAAACAGAGCCTAAATCCTCTGTAATCCACTGCATACACTGAATCATGGAGCTGTTGTTTACTTGAGACGTGGCACATGACAGTTTTCAGCGTTAGGGACCCGCAAACTACGGTTGGTTAATTGAATCTGTCTGATTCTGCTCAGTTGAATTTCCTGGACCAGCAGCAACTCCACTCCTCACAACAACTCAAAAAGAATACTGAAGGAGACACGTCTTAAACTCAAGTATAAGTGTAAGAAATAATTCTGTGGGCCACTGTTTACTCATATAATTAACTACCATAGACGCAATTTTTAGGCCACTTTTGTAACACTTTGGCAGAACTGGAAGAAAATCCTGCTAAGTTCTCTTTAAAACTGCTATTGAGATGGAAAACGTGGGTCAGACTTTAATGTCATTTCCGCTACAAGACCTCTTTTATTTGCTTATTAGCAAATGAAATTCACAACTGTTTGAAATGTCATAAAGTGAACTGGTGATCGCATTATTTAAAATCCAATGTGAATCCGTCTCAC
Source organism: Ctenochaetus hawaiiensis (assembly GCA_029783645.1). Taxonomy (NCBI): domain Eukaryota; kingdom Metazoa; phylum Chordata; class Actinopteri; order Acanthuriformes; family Acanthuridae; genus Ctenochaetus; species Ctenochaetus hawaiiensis. The sequence continues at coordinate 2,612,453 of JAPZDY010000007.1, read as the reverse complement.
AGCTGAAGTGAGAGACTCAAAGTCCCAAATGTGCAGCTTAATATTTTGTGCCAGACTCATTCAGGGGACCATAAATGTCTCTACAAAATGTCAATTTTTTTGTTTTCAAAAAAATGTAAGAATCATTAGTTTTTCAGGAAACTTATAAATGAATTAATTTATGGAAACATGCAATTTAGGGCATTCTAATATTTGTTGTACATGGGGTTTTAGTTGGTTGTTAATTTAAAAAGGCTTATTAAGTTGAAGGCAAAACATGCAGGGATGTATGTTACTGTTTGCAAAACAAAATATTCAAACTAGACTGAGAGAGCAGCATTTTAGCTAAAGGGTTAATGATGAGAGGGTGGATGTTATCGAAATCAAAGCAGTGAATCAGAGAATAAAAACATTATTTTGTGATTGTTTCACATTGGTTAAGCTTTAAATCACAAAAAACACGTCTGCTCCTCCGCACAAACCCACAGGAAGGTGTGAATTCCTCTTTGTGTTTGTGTGCGACACAAGTGATTAAGGAGAAAATAAGAAAATCCAGGTAGAGGGCAGCTTTTCGTCAGATACAGACACCACCACAGACTTCTAGTGGATCAGACGTGATGATTGACGAAAATTACTTTTGTACGAGTCTACACATTTTTAGGAAACTCCTACATATTATGCTTTTTTTTGCTTAATAAAAGCCCTAAATTTTTATACTAAATTAATACATCTTGTATTAGAAAGCAAACAGTTGAAAGTTAGTTTATTATTGAGATGATTTTTAAAAGTAAGGTGTTTGAGGTAGTGTCAAGAGTTAAGTCTTTGAAATAAAGTCAGGACATTTAGAAATCACTTAATTCAGTTTGGGAGTAACACCCAAGGTATGACTGCAACCTCCCCGCCTCCTTTGTCCATCTGAGGCTGAACAAATCACTTTAGCTTTTAAGCAGTTGACATTCACGCCAGGAATATTTAATGATTAAGGGCAGTTTGGACTCACATTATTAACACTTGAGCTTATTTCCGGGAGTTAAACCTACAACAGCAGAAGGTAGGTGAGCTGTCCTTTCTGTTTCAGAGAAAAGGGCATTAAAATGTAAATTCTGCTAGTCATATCTGATCTGAAGAGCTAAATGGTGATGACTGCTGAACAAGGATACAGCACTTGAGGTAATAGTGTGTAGGCAGCTGTGGAGACTGTTGATTATTGTATTTCACAACATGTCTAGACTGTGGTGTGTTAGGAGTTCAGAGTGTGAATCTTCTTTGCTGTCAGATAAGTGTTCTCTGATGTTATTTCTGATCCTGGTGGCAGATAAATGTACGTCTGTGGTGACAGTGCAGGCTGTGTTACAAGTATTCTTTGCAGTATCAGTTGAGAAAATATCAGAACTATAATGTCATTTGATAGCTTCTTGAACCCTCTTTAATGATCAACCTTGAGGCAGGAACACAACCTGATACAGTAGGAGGTCTCAGTCTCTTGCCTTAACTGTCCTCTAATGCACTCAGTAAGAACTCTTCAAATGACTGAGAATACGGCAAAGGGTGGGGTGGCAATATAGTGTATGGTTATGACACTATGATGCTACATTATGTACGTTCAATACTGTGCATACTGCAGGGTTGTCATATATAATTGCAATTTTAGAATTTAACCTTTTTTTTAAGGTACTGAAGGAATATTTAACCCCTTAAATCACAAGTTTTGGATCAGATATTTGCCTGAGGACAGTTTTTTTTAAACTTTCCAAAGCAGTTCACAGAGTCTTGACCTCTACCCTTGAAACTATTTTGGTGCAAAGCAGTTGATTTTACAACAGCAAAAGAATATCAAAACAACTTAAAAATGTTTTCAAAATTATTTGTGAAAAATGCCAATTACATCCCAAACACCGTTTTAATAATATATTTGCTCAATAAATAATTTCCCTTATTCTCTGACTGCCTTTTATTTACAGCTCCATATATACTTTCATACCCAAGATTTTTATTATGCTGCTATAAGCATTTTGAGCTTGGTTTAAGTTTGGGGGTTTTAGTGCTTCCAAAAAACCAACAGAGACAGTCACACAGTCTTAGTCATAAAACTCATCAGCTGTCCCCTAAAAGAAAAACATAAATCAGCTGCTCAAAAACCAAAAAGTTTTATTATTAATTAACTGACTCTCCATGTGGATAGTAACCACATCTAATAATACTAATTTCTTTGACAACAAAACATCCGCTGATCAATGTCATCTTAATGATGAGTATTTATTGGCCATTGAGGAACTTGGACTTCAGAAAATGAGGAGCTTTGGAGACAGAGCAGTACCATTTCTCCACAGCTTAATTTATTCAAAATTATTCATTTGGGAATTTGCAATTTTTTATGCCTTACATTTTAATAACCAACAAATGGACTACATCCCTGAGAAGGAAGCCTGATACAATGAGCCTCACATTAACATGGGCTGAATAATGAGGTAGTTGAAAATGGAACCGAGGTTATATTAGAGCAGGTAATAATAATAATTGGACTAACCATATTCACGGGGAGTCAGACTTTCCCTTTTCAGCAGCCTTGAGTGGCTGAGCTGAGAGGCTGCAGAGTCTAATCTGTGGATCAATACAGTGGATCACTTAACAGTGGAAAGAGGCAGAGGCCCCTTGGGGAACATTTGCCCGGAAGAACCCTAAATAGTCCCATCATCGGCTCCAATGTCTCTCTGAGCCTCAAAACAACTGTCAGGAGTCAAACTGGGTGAAAGGCTCAGCTTACTGCTGAAAAACACAGAAATGCAATAAACTACACTGCTTAACTTCTGTTTTTGTGCTCATGCTTTGATGATATGATATGAAAAGTGAACTTCTCATTCTAATCATTTAGTACAATAAAATAATGACACACTTAATCTGGTTGCATGCATTTTGATTTGCTGTGTTTGTAAAAGCATAATGATGTGTGCTTTTGGAGCCTACGGAATTAAAGCTCTGTTTGCTAATGTTATTATGACAATGAAGAGATGTCATACCAGACCTTTACAGTATGTATGTGTATTATATTTTCCCTGTACTTTTGTGTGTTTGTGTAAACAGGAGCTGGTCGAAGGCTCAGAGGACCAGAGGCCGGTGCAGAGGACGATTCAGTGAGTGACTTTATTGTGAATAGAATGTGTTATTTTATGTCTTCTAGTTTGCTTTCTTATCTGTCAAAATCTGGTTTTATGAGACTTTATGAAAACTTCTATCTGTATAACTGTCTACTGTTGACAGTTTAAAAATTGTCTTGATATAAGCTGCCTGTGGTTAACATGACAGGAGTGCCTGTACTTGAAGAAATCACTGTGATAGACACAAATGCTAGGTTCACCTTAAAAGACCTTCTAAAGAAACTGAAAATGTTAAACTAAGGCAAAACAAAGCAACACGGAGAATAAAGCTGAGGCCCATAACATAGAAATTATAATAAGTGGAACAGAAAGTGCATAAGAAGTAGCCATTCTTTAGACCCAAGACACTGAGAAAACAGATCTGCAATCATTACCATCCCTGGAAACACACTACTAATGTGACAATTATTAAATGCCTGACAGCCAAACACCCAGTCAGTTCTGCCTTTGGCACAGCAAGGTGTTATCACACTATTTGTGATTCAGTTTTCTCCACACCTTTGATGATCATTCTGCAGTTTTAACATTAATACTGTAGGCAGAATAAATGTCTGACTAAAACTGACTTTAATTACATGATATTTCTTTGAAATTAAAACAACAACTGTTTTGGGAATAGACCATGTGACTTATTTTTTTCGTTGACTGACCTCATGTCCACACAGATATGTGACGAGCCTTCTCAGTTCACAGAGGGAGAGAGGCCACGCCCTCAAGGATCATCTCCAGTCGAAGAGTATCCTGAAACTGAAAAATACACCGACAGTGACAAAGAGGTACACAGCACCTATATTACACTATGTTACACAGACACAATAAACAAAGTTAGTTAGAAATCTGCTGAACACAATAAATCAGAGAAGCTGTTTACAAGCACATCTCTTACTTGGATATTCAGTTAAAAAAACATAATGAAAAAAGAAATAGGTTTTCTTATTGATTACCTCACTGAGAAAAAATGCATTTATTCGACATGATGTTTTCAGAATGAAGTTATAGCAGAGAACAGACTTCTTGGTTTCTTAAATACCTATAAACACAATAAGTCATTCAAGAATCTACTTTTTGATTTAACAGAGCTAGACATGTCCTACAGTCTGCTCTTCATGACATTCTATAGACAATTTCGACTCAAATTTTACAAATTTATAAATTTAATCATCATTGAAATGCTACGAAAGCCTCATTTCAAAATCACGCTGTAGTATTGAACACCTAAAACTGTGTTTTATTGTTCTGTTGTTCTATTACACACAGGGGATGATTGACTCATACATCACGCTCGGTGTGGAGTTGTAATCACAATGTGTAAAAGCTGGCCTTAAACAGTCCAAAACCACATAGTGGTGATAACAGAAATATGTCATCGACTTTGGTGTGATCATGTGTTTGGCTTCCACCGTCAAAAAATACATTTTTCCATCAGAACCTTTTTAAACTTAATGTTCGATGGAGGGAAATGTTCTGCTGCCTTTTTTTCTGGACTCACAACCTTAAAGCAGCTAAGGCTTGTTGTTTTGGAAAGCCTGCTAAGGGGTGTGTTGGGGTCTAACAAGTTATTCCCTCAAATTAAGTTCTAACTACTTCTTTATTTACTACTGCTTTATCAACAATAATTTTTTATGTAAATCTAAACTTGATTTTTTTAAAACTTTCCTTACAGTGTGAGGCGGAGCATGATACTCACCACGAAAGTGGGAGTGGAAAGAAAACTAAAAAGTCTGGGCTTGGATCTATGTTCGAGAAGCGCTCAACTCCAAAAATGAGTAAACTGAAGGTGAGACATTCCCATCTGCTTCTTTCTGTACCCTCTCTGTACATCCTTTCGGGCTGTGCTGCAGCAGAGAATAGCACAGCCAAAGGTAAAATGATTGCATCCTTGCTGTTTTGATGTATTAACAGGAAGTTCCCAGCCCTGAGTCTGGGGTGATAGTAAAAACAGCAAAAGATGGATGTGCAGAGGGCCTTGTTTATGGTGGAGGGGGGAGAGATGGGATCTTCATTAAGGAAGTGGTACCAGAGTCTCCTGCCTCAAAAAGTCTGAAACTGAAAGAAGGTAAACTAGCACTTGGTAATGAGAACAGTAACACTGACATTTTCTCTCCATTTGCAATGAAGAGTGAATTTGTTTCAACTGGAGTGATCCCCTGAAAGATCCATGTTTCTTTGTTTCCATGTTTTGTTGTATATTTACCTAAGTACCTCTGAACTATCTCGCTCTTGTTTACAGGTGATCAGATTCTGAGCGCCACAGTATATTTTGACAACATGTCATATGAGGATGCCATTCAAATTCTGGAACATGCTCAAGCTTACAAAGTGAAGCTTTGCTTGAAACGCAAACCAGACATCACAGAGACTGAGCCAGCCATCGAATCTATCATCCCTGTAACTATTTTCCATTGTCTGTTTACACTCTTTGTGACAGATAGTGTGGAAGCTAAAACTGACAATTCATATTTCTGTTGCTTTGCAGGAAGAAGACCTCGAAGCTCCAGAAATGAGGGAGCAAAGGAAAACCAAAAGGCGGGGTGATGCTCGAATATCATGGCCTAAGTTTCCCTCTTTTGGAAAAGGACGAAAGTCCCGCTTTACAAGGTCTCACAGTTCCTCAGAGGCTGATGAGCAGAAAAAGCTTGAGCTCAGTCCCACAACAAGTGACACAGAGTCACCTATAAAATCTCAGGATGCTCTCAAAGGCAAGAAGAAGCATAAGATGAAGCTCTCTGCTCTGAAAAAGAAAGGCCGGACAAGTTCATCCGAAGACCAGGAAAAAACTGTCAAGACACATGAGTCATCGGACATGCTCTCACCTGAGTGCCTTGAAAGTCCCTCAGGAGAAACACCTGAAGTCTATGTGACAGAGGGCACGAAGGTAGTGGAAGACCTAAGACTCGAGCAAAATGATCAAAAGCTGACTGAACAACTAACTGGTCAACACAAGGTAGAACTCATCACTTTAGACAGCACTTTGAAAACAGCAGATCTAACTGTGGCTCTGGGAGATAAAGAAAGTCCCTCAAGTATTAAGTCTCCTGATGGCAAGAAAAAGAAAAAAGAGCGGTCCGAATTAAAATTGAAAATTTTGGGGAAGGACAAATCACATAAGAAAGAGGCAAAAGCAAAATCTTCCCCGAAAAGGCTGAAAACACTGGGGGCAAGTATTGAAATACCAGACCAACCTGAAAATGAAAAAACAGATATCATCCAGAGTTTTGAGTCACACACAAAACTACAAGGAGATCAGCTAGCACCAAGTACAACACAGATTGAAATGAGCATGCCAAAGGTGGAACTTGATATGCCCGAAGTAGCATTTATACATCAATCTCCACAGAAAGGTGAAGAAAAAATTAAGACAGGCAAGGAGAGTAAAGAAAAACAAGAAACAAAGACATGTCCAACATTTAAACTGCCTAAAATAGACTTGAGTGGCATTACAACAGAGGACATTATACTAGAAAAGAATGCAAATGTGGAGGAATCCACAGCAAAAACTAAGCAGCTTGCAACTGAAGGTACAGAAGTGAAAGAAGATCCATATGAGCAACTGTCAAAAAGCAGTTTTACGAGGACACAACTTCCCAAACGTGAAGAAATTGAGATTCCAGGTATGGAGGACATGTCTACGAAGACCAAAACCAAGAGAACGAAAGAGCCTAAAGCTGGTTTTATGGGACATTATGAAGAACTTCAAGCTGAAACTGTGCAACTGTCAATTGATGTTGAGAGCGTGAAAGAGGCAGTTTCAAAATTGCCTGGATACAAGCTGCCAAAGGTTGACACATCAGGAGTGCCTATTCCTGATGAAATTACTGTGATAGATGCAAATGCACAGAGAATATCAGTTAAAACACCTACTAAAGTTGTAGATACCAAAAAACATGAAACACACTCCACTTATATTGACGTAACTGCCTCTCCAGAAATCTCCAAGACAACAGTCAAATTACCAAAGATCACACCTGCTGATATTACCTTAGAGCAACTTGTAACTGAGACCAAGATAGATTTTAAAAAAACTGAAAAGGAACACAAAACTAAGACAAAACAAAGTGACACAGAGATCAAAACTGAGGTCTATAAACGAGAAGATATTATAATACCTGGAAAAGAGAGTGCACACACTGAGATAAAGCTTGCCAGAGAGGGCATCATGTCCACAGCAAAACTCAGTCCAAAGAAATCAAAGCACACAATTACGGCTGACATAAAAGTTCCTAGCATTGGAATTGACTTACCAAAACAAAAAGACATTGACAGCATTGAATACATCGATTCAGTGGATGATCCATCGGCCAGAAAGGATGGTGGAATCACAGGTTTTGGTGTTAATCTTGATGTTCCAGAAATCAGAGGTGAATTAAAGGATTTTAGTGTGCCTGATGCAGACAAGGGTACAAACATTGATGGGGCAGAGATAAAAACATTTGAAAGAGATGGAAAGGGTATCAAGTTTAAAATGCCAAATCTGGACATATCCATGCCTAAGGCAAAAGGATCTAAAATTGATTTTAGCCTAACAAAGAAAGATACAGACGTCATCTTACCAGACGCAAAAGCTGAGGTCACACTCAAAGATGTTCCTCAGATTGACACTACTTTTGGAAATACAGATGTTTCTGAACCACAAATGAAAATCCAACCACTGCAGACTGATGTTGAAAAAGGAAGCAAAATGGCAATCACAATGCCAAAAATAAAAGGTCCTGAAGTTGATTTAAGCTTCTCAAAGAAAGAAAGAGATGTACCAGAGGCTAAAGCTTATGTACAAATTCAAGAAGAGGCTAAAATTTCTGTTGATACAAAACAACTACAAAGTGAGGCAGAAATGGAAGTGCAAGGAAGTAAGTTTAAAATGCCAAAGTTGGGAATCACAATTCCAAAAGTTAAAGGGCCTGCCATTGATTTTAGCTTATCTCAGAAAGATGTAGATTTGACACAACCAGAAACCAAAGCAGAAGTCAAACTCCCTGATATTGAACTAAAAGAACCTTCTGCTGAAGTGGAAATTAAAGCTACTGAAATTAAAGAAGGAGAAAAGGATGCAGAAGGATCGCGATTAAAATTTAAAATGCCAACCATAAAACTACCCAAGTTTGCAGGTGCTGACACATATGTCAGTGATGATGCATCTAATAAAATTAAAGCTGATCAGTTTACAGAGGCAAAGCTGAAATCATCTAAAGAAGGCGTATTAGCTGACATTAAGACACCTAACACTGACATCGAGGGTCCGTCTATAGATGTGACAACAACAGCTGAAAGCAAGTTCAAAATGCCAAAATTTGAAATTTCTTTGCCAAAAGTAAAAGGGCCTGAAACTGATTTTAGCTTATCTAAGAAAGACATAGATGTCACATCGCCTGAGGCAAAACTGGAAGTTAACCTTCCTGATGTTGAACCTATAGAGCCTGGTGTCAAAGCAGATGTCAAAGCTCCAGAAATTACGGTTCACCAACAGGATGTTGAAAGATCACCATCAAAATATAGGATGCCGACATTCAAACTTCCGAAATTTGGCATTGGTACTCCAAACATCTCTATTAAAAAAACTGACATGGACAAAAATGCCAAAATTGAAGGAGATGACATTGAAATTCCTGAAGAAGTTCTCACAGTTGACATTGCAGCACCCAGTGTTGACACTGAAAGCCCCTTAATTGATATAAAAACTACAGGAACAGAACAGGATGAAAAAGGCAGCAAGTTCAAAATGCCACATCTTGGTTTCACAGTGCCAAAAGTGAAAGGACCTAAGTTTGACTTAAGCCTCTCAAAGAAAGATGTGGATGTTGCATTACCAGACCATAAAGCTGATGTCACACTTCCAGAGGTTGACCTTGGAAAAGTAAATGAGGCTAAGATGGAAATTCCGGAGACTAAAGCTGAAGTCAAACTTCCAGAGGCTCCTAAAATTGCTTTGGAGATGGAACCTCCACAACTTGAACCAGGGGTGGGTGGTCATGGTGGGAAGTTTAAAGCACCAAAGTTTGGAATCAAATTGCCAAAAGTAAAAGGGCCTGAATTTGATTTAAGCTTCTCAAAGAAAGAAGTGGATGTTACACTACCCCAAACCAAGTTAGAGGTGAAACTCCCAGATGCCCCTGAAGTGGATGTCAGTCTTGGAAAAGCAGAAGTTCTGCTTCCAGAGGCAAAGGCCAAAGTTGAAAAACCTGAGTTAGAAATTGAACCTTTGCAGGCTGAAGTTAAAGGACAGAGGAGCAAGTTTAAATTGCCAGGAGCTGAGGTTAAACTCCCAGCAGCCCCGAAAAGTGATATCCATCTTGGAAAAGCAGAAGTTGTGATCTCAGAAACCAAAGTGGAAGTTAAAAAACCTGAAGTGGAAATCAAAGCTTTGCAGACTGATGTTGAACTTAAAGGAAAAGGAAGCAAATTAAAAATGCCAAAGTTTGGAATTACAATGCCAAAAGTAAAAGGGCCTGAAATTGATTTAGGCTTCTCAAAGAAAGATGCAGATGTGACACTACCAGAAGAGAAAGCTGAAGTGGAGCTCCCTGAAGCTCCTCAAATTTCAATGGAAATAAAACCACCTGAGTGTGAGGCAGAAGTAGGTGGACAAGGAAGCAAGTTTAAAGTGCCAAAGTTTGGAATATCAATGCCAAAAGTACAGGGGCCCGAAATAAATTTTAGTTTATCGAAGAAAGCTAAACAATCCAAATTACCAGAGGTTAAAACCCAGGTTAAACCCCCTGTAACCCCTGAAATTGACGTAAATCTTGAAAAAGTTGATGTCTCAACCTCAGATGCAAAAATGGAACTTAAAAAACCTGAGATTAAGCCCTTTCAATCGGAAGGCAAAAATGACAGCCAAGGAAGCACTTTCCAAATGCCAAAGTTTGGAATATCAGTGCCAAAAGTTGAAGGACCTGAAGTAGATATCAGCTTATCAAAGAGAGATGTCGACATCATACTACCAGAAGTCAAGGCTGATGTCAGTCTCCCTGATGTTGAACTGAAAGAACCTTCTTCTAAAGTGGAAATTATGGCTCCTAAGATTGAAACTCAATTACACAGTGATAAGGGATCACCATCAAAATTTAAAATACCAACATTTAAATTTCCCAAATTTGGAGTTACTAATGCAAATGTCAGCGTCTCAGTGCCTAAAGTTAAAGGACCTGAAATCGATTTAGGTGCATCAAAAAAAGATGTAGATGTGGCACTACCAGAAGTCAAAGTGGAAGGCAAGCTTCCTGACATGGAACTGAAAGGACCCTCAGCTGAAGTGGATATAAAAGCTCCCCAGATTGAGGCTATGACAAAGGATATCAAAGGATCACCATCAAAATTAAAAACACCATCAATGACATTTAATTTACCCAAATTTGGAGTTGGTACTCCCAGCATTACCGCAGAAGTGCCTGAGATGGAAAAAGATGTCAA
>JAPZDY010000007.1:2568828-2590977 GCA_029783645.1 Ctenochaetus hawaiiensis | reverse complement strand
GATTTAAAATATAAAACATATAATCAGTTTATATAATATGACAGTTGGTTATAGACTAAATTACTCCAAAGTATATTAACTAGTTAATAGTATCTCCATTTCTAATAACAAGTTCAACATGAAATGCAGCTTACACAGTAATTAATCAGTATTAATATCCATTAATGACATATAATATGACATCCTAATTGTCATTCTGCTGCACATTGAGTACATTTGCCTTTTAAACTTGAGGAATATTTTTGCTGATAACATTTACTTTGAGGTTTAGCTTCAGTCCTCATGTTTAAAAATATTTATTCTTTTTCTTGATCTCACACCATCTAAATGACCAACCATGAGATCTTCACTCAGGTGGAATTTACTCTAACACGTCCATGAATCAATCCAAAATGGCTCCAGGATGAAAACTGAGTTGAAACACCAGTTGAAACACCTTATGCTTCATCTTCAACCAGCTGAAAATGTAAAGTGCCTTAACATTTCGTCTCTCTGCTGAGGCAGAAGTGAAGCGGCGTCCTGCGGAGTAAACAGGCAGACATTAACACATGGATAACCTCTTTCAGACTTAATGAGTCAAATAAGAAATTATTATTCAGCTTGAGAGAAGAAAGAAAAAAAATAATAATAAGAGCATCCAGGAGCGTCACGCCTGGAATCAACATTTTAAAATTCTTGTGTCTGTTACGCTTCACATCACCTCAGAGATAAAAGGCAGGACCACAAAGAACCATGATGAGGCTGGATTCACGTGCAGAGATCCACGGGCCTCTTCAGATGCCACCTCCGGAGCATCCGGAGCACTCCGGACTGGAGTGACCGCACAGACTCCCTCCGGAGGGGGGAAACAATACAAGCCTCTGATGAGGAATAAAAAGGCCGTATTGTCTCAGTGCTGCCATGACGAAAGGGCAGGGTTTCACACAAACAGGAGTCTCACAACAACACAACCCCGTCCTGATGGCGCTAATTGCTGTGTAACGGCACACATGAATAACCCCCCTAAAATCAGCCCTCGGCCTAGTCCGCTCCGGCAAAGTGCACCACTCAGACAATCAGAGGCATACAATCTCAACCGCTCGTCCCCATGGCAACAGCAACTGCCGGTGTGATTGTATGGAAAGTGGTGTTTCTGATAACTTGTCACATTTAAGGCGGCTTTCGACTGCGGAGCAGAAGAAGACTGTAGACTTTTATCACATGTCAGTCCGACGTTATTCTGCTTTTTATTTTTTAGGTGAGTGATGATGCACAACCGGGTGTTCTGATTCCAAAAGGTGAATTATAGTATGATGTTGCATCGTTATGGAATCTCATTTGCATAAATTACATCTTAAAGATGTGTTTAGAAGATAGTAAAATGTGTGACCACATATTTGTGTTACATTTTTACATGTTATTGCTACAAAACTTAACCTATTAATGTGCTCTTTCTTGTTGTGCCCAATGAAACATCTTAAATCAAGATTAAGAGGAGTGTTGCATCACTGAAGTCAAAAAACAACACAAGGTAGCATGTTGTGCATTAATTCCTAATGTGGGCATTTACACACTCCTTTTAGGTAACTACACAGGCACCTACATACACTGCAAAGGAAATTATATGCATGAAATATAAGCTTGAGTCCTTTTCTAACACCCCTATTAAACGAGAATGGTACAACCCGTTAGCTGTAACAGGTGTTTGCATGTTAAGACACCAAAATGTGACATGAATACATGAAGAAATTCTATATCACACAAATTTCAGCAAGTATAATCTATATAGGGATTGTCTAAGATGTTATAAGGCTACAATAAGATTTTATTTTTTTAATATCAAGGTATCAAGTGGTCAATTTGCTTGTTAGTAGTGATGAAACTTCAGCGAATCACCAGCTGAATCTGCAGCTCCTCTCAGCTTTACAGAATTTTATACTGAGCTTCAGTTCATTGTTTTTTAAGACCAGACACAACTTTTCTAAACATCTTGATTTGTTTCCACAGCAGGCAGCTATTTCAGAGAAAAAACTATCAAAACACACAGACAGTTAGCCTCTCCAGTGATATAGTGAATTATTAAAGAGATAGATATTTTCATTAGAAATTGGGAGGCGGATACAAGAGAAGCTTAAATGGAGTAAATATTTGGATTTATTTTAATCAGATTGACACAAACAAGACTCCAAATGGATTATAATTTTTCTCGATAGCTGCTGAATGGGTAAATATGGAACTGTTTTGGGATAAGTTCAACATATGCAACATAAGTGATGACACTGTGAATTTTGTCCTCTTAATTTGTTTTGTGTCGCCCCCAGGTGGCCAAGAAAAGTTTTAAGTTTTTAAAGTAACAGTTCCCTCCAAAGTAAAAACTACACATTTTTTACATCTTTTTTATCTATTCTTTACATCTTTACATATTTTTCCATCTTACCTGTTGCACATTAAGTTGATCTAGATAGTTTTGGGTTGTATTTTAAGTTTTGAAGCTAAAGAAATGTTTGCTTTTTCTTGTATGTAATTGAACTAGAAAGCAGTCGACTTAAAGTGCTCAGAGCCTCAAAAAGAAATCCATTTATAAAACTCAACAGTGATGTTTCTTTCCGTAAAACATGATCCAGTTACTCCAGATTATCTACAAAACTTTGTTGTGAGCAGCTTTTATGCAGAAACTAACATTCAAGTATCACATCGGTCTGTCAGAGAAGTGACAGTGTATTGATAAGTGATCAACAGAGTGTGTGTGTGTGTGTGTGTGTTTTCCTCCAGGATGACTGAGGTGATGAACTCTTTGGAGCCAGGTACGGAGGACTTTAGCGGGGGCGGAGCCGCAGCAGATCAGGGCGCAGTATCCTTCCAGGTGTGTGTGTGTGTGAATGTGTTTAGATTATGTCAAAGCGGTGCGGTTTAATTCCTGCAGAAAGCATACAGCGGTGAGTCACAGGAGTGATGAGCAAGACTAAAATGTGGGTTGACGCGATGAAGGTCATTTGTTGGACTCAGTCCTGCTGGGAACAAATGCTATGAGTCTTATCCAGCTGTGCTGAAAGGACAAGTGGGTTATCTTCTACCACTGCGTGATTTATTTTCTAAATATAATGTATCATCGTGAAGTGTTAAAGTGATCACTCAAGCCTTATAATATAATTATATATATATAATAAACTCCCGATTTCTCTCTGTGCTGCTTATGTTCTTTAGGCTTGTCAGTCTGATTTCAACTTAAAGGAACTTTAAATGTTAAAATGGGAAAACAACAATAAAAAATTATTCCCTGTAGACTTTTCCTTGGAGATTTAAGGGCCAGTAGATGAAGGAATCCAGGTTAACTGGGATTAGCTTGGTTGATGTTTCTTATTGGAGGAGTCAGGACCTGAAATCAGCACTGAAGACCCACAATTTGCAAACAGTTTCTTTGCTTTTTCTCCATACAAAGCAAATAAGAATGTTCATTTATGATAAAATTAAATTAGATAACAGAGAAGATAGAAGATCAAATGCACTGGCACATTTGTTAGAGATCAAAGTAACAAATCAAGGAAGCCATCTTCTTAAATCCGGCTGCTAATCCTTCATCTCTGACGCACAGTTTTAATCCTTTTACAGCATTGTTGTTCATTCACACGTGTTGTGACTAATGATGCTCTTATCTGCCCGTATAAGACAACCCTTCAGTTAACCTTACATGAGCTTCAAAACAGATCTTCCCCGATACCCATGAAAGGTATCCAAAGTTGTCCAAGAGACTTCCGTCCATCGTGGTCGAGCCTACGGACGGAACTGAGGTGGAGAGCGGCGAGCTCCGCTGGCCACCGGACGAACCGGGCTCTCCGGACGCCCAAGCTGAGAGGAAGTGCGTCGGTGCAGCGGAACAAACTGCAGGTGAGGACGAAGGTTCGTGTTTTCTCTGGTCTGGAGCCTCAATGAAAACATTATTTCTTTTTTTTCGTGTCAATAAGGTCACAGCATAATGAATCAACATTATTTTAGTATCCTTTTTTTCTATTAATTTTTTCTCTTTTTATTTATTTGACTTTAAGATAAATGTACCTTTTTGGTTCATTATAATGAATCCATCTGAGAGGTTTAGAGGAGAAATGTTCGTTTGTAAGAAGCCTCAATCCAAAAAGGTTTGGAATCACTGGTTTGATGTTTTTAAATATTTTAATTATGTAAGTTTATCTTGAGTTTTTATGTAAGATTGTAATCTGTAAATAAACTAGTAACTATAACTGTCAAATACATGTAGATGAGTAAAAAGAGGTTTCAAAAAAAGGAAAAAACAGTTAAGTACAAGTACCTCAAACTGACCATGCAGTACTTTAGTAAATGTATTTCGTAATTTTCACCGCTGGCTGGTCCTACCACCTGATTGCACAGTGTTACACTGTTTTGAATGTCTCTCCAACACGAGGAGCTGATGGACATCAAACACCTCTTTATCACCATAAAAGGTTATTTCCTGTGATGACTTCCTGTTGTCGTCTCTTTATGCTAATGAGACACGCTACACTCAGTCTCGCCTGACCAAATGAACCGAACAAAAGGAGGAAAACACTCGGTGATGTGCTGATGTACTGTTGCTTAACATTTTCCTCAGAAGTGTGATAATATGCATCATTGAGTTGAAAATAGAAAATGCAGCGTTGAGTCAGTCGGATCATTTGGCTCTTGAACAGAGCGCTGCCGGAGTCATACAACTTAGAATAAATGCAATTTTTTTACCACCTAGAATGAATCATTAGCGGGGAACACATTTTTCACCTGAACCAGTGTGGATCTGCATCTGTCTGCCTCCGGTCGGCTCTTTCCATTGACTTTATTAGCATTCATGCTGCTCTAAGTACCACTCGACGTGAAAAGCCACTGAAAAGCAGCGGCAGCATTCACCAAAATGTAGTTTTGTGGCCCACACAGCTGTTAGAGAATATTATTCCAGTCAACCCCAGACATTCGCGCTTCATTTCAACATGCTGTCACAAAGCCACCATGATGTCGCCAATTGGTTTGAGTAGTTTTGAGGCCACGAGTTCGACATTTTTATGTTGCCATCTTGTTTTTTTTGGAAACAGAATTGAACATATGTGGTCAAGTTGAAGCTGCTTATTGCTACCAATGATGCTGTGATGCTTAGCAGACAGCTCAAGGCTAAAGCCATGACCTTAATGATGCTCAACTTCTTATTTTGTTTTAATTTAATCTTTATTTTGTCAGGAAGCTCTCATTGATGTACACAGTCTGTTCTTCCAGGCGGCCAGTATAAGCACTTTTGCATTAAAATAAATTTTCATAAGTTAGAACCCAAAAAACACATAAAAGCATAAAAACCAACACAAGGAGAGTGTGAAATAAGCGAGACATACAGGCCACCTCAACAGTGTCAATAACACATTACATCAAGGTCAATGATTATGTAAAACATAAAGCTTGTTTCCATCAGGGATGTTTGCAAAAGGACCTTTAAATGTATTAAAAGAAAGGAGTGTCTCTAAAGTAATGCAGGTCATTTCATGCCCATGGTGCAT
Organism: Ctenochaetus hawaiiensis; assembly: GCA_029783645.1. Classification (NCBI taxonomy): domain Eukaryota; kingdom Metazoa; phylum Chordata; class Actinopteri; order Acanthuriformes; family Acanthuridae; genus Ctenochaetus; species Ctenochaetus hawaiiensis. Next base: position 2,585,470 of record JAPZDY010000007.1, on the reverse strand, counting down.
GAAAAGGGAGGACGGTTTTATCTTTCAGCCTTTGTATAATTTAATGAGTGAGTTACATAAATATTCACCCCTGGAAGGTTGTCACGAAAAGAAAATGAGCTAAAGGAACCTGAGCTGTGTTTTGTATTAGACTATAAACATGTTTATTTTGCTTTAAAGTTGGATATTATTATACAGGGCTCTATGGGAATTGACTCTCTTTTAGAGTCAGCCTCAAGTGGCCGTTTAAGGAACTGCAGTCTTTTTGGCACGATTTTTCAGCCACTCCCCAAATATCTGCAAAACTTAAGACTTTCCTCTCTGCCTCAGCTGTACCTTGTGTTTACTGCCGATTTGCAAATGTCATTATGTAAAATAATAAACTTAAACAGCCTTCATGCATAATAAAACTTAAAATCTTACCTTTATACACGTAAAACATTAGTTTGTTAGCATTGTCATTAAATAGTAGAATGCTGATGTTAGCATTCAGTCCAAAGTGATACTGTGCTGCAGTAACACATCACACAGCTGTTAGCATTAGCATAGACAGTAAAGTTTGTTGTTATGGTGATGGATGTACCGATTAACATACTATCAGTGATTTTAAAGTTGAATCACAAACTACTGCAGGGGTAGTTTGTTCTGGGAAAAGGTTCAAATTCAGCTTTACATCCTGTGCATTCCCTCATTTTTTGTGTATTTACAGGAACAAAGCAGAGAGATAAATCCGAGTAAACTCTGATTTGAAAGATTTGGGATTAATCCAGTGACTCTGTTTGTTCTTCCAGACGACGAAGCGTTGAATGTCGGCGGGGACGAGGAGGCTTCAGCTGCAGAGATGCAGGACTGAACAAACTGCCCTCCTGTGAATCCACTGTTACTGTGAGTGTGTCCAGACTTGGATGAATGAAAAATGAGTCAAATAGAAGAGCGAATTGCGTTGATGGAAGGATTATAGAGACACAGGAGGAAGGTAGAAAGACAGATTCCCAAACCCCAGCTCGCGGGCTTGAAGCCAGAGTCTCGTTGCCACCTTCTTTAATAAATTTACAGAAGGTGTCTTTCTTTTTTTTTCGTGTCCTCATCTTCGCTGACGAAGGCGTTTGTTCTGACACATGTAAGATAATGAAGATGATTGAAGGGACCAAGTTGTCAGCCTGAACCTTTTTTTTTCCAGCTTGTACTCGCCTTCTGGCTGTTTTCTTTTCCATGAGAAACTGTCTGCCTGGAAATGAACAAAATATACTTTAACTCTCTGCAGCAGGCGTGTTTTTAATGTCACAATTTAAAGATTTAATCTCCAGATTAAGTGTCTCACTGTCCGAAATGACTGTTCTGATATAAATATAGATTTTTTTCTTCTGATAAATTGAAGTTTCTCTCTCTGGCTCCAAGCCCTCGCCGTCTAGACTCCCACAACATCACATCTGGTCTGTACAGATGTTTCTAAATGCTGTCTTAAGTATTTAGCTCATGTGTGCCATACTACTACTACTACTACTTCTGGTAGCTACTGTATTTTGTGCACAGTTTTTACATTCACTCCAGATGTAAATTACGTCACTGTTTGTTCGCTGACTGCTGTAGTTTGGTGATCTTGGTTTCACTTTGTAACAATAGCTACGATGTTTTAAAGAGCAGTATTTGATTGAGAAAGCCTTCATCACTTTATTCGATGTTATTACGATACATTCTTTATTATATTATAGTATGTAAGCTTTGTCTTCATACGCTAGGTGTTAAAGGGAATGTAATCTTGTTCTGTTTTACTTAAGATATTGGAGCAATATGTTCACAGGAATTTAAAGGAAGTCCATTTTGTTACAGAGAACAGAAGTAAAAAAGAAACAACCAGTATATTTTAGACGTGTGTCGCTTGTCACAGACATGATATTTTTTAAAATACTGGAAGCCCAAATTATTGCACAATAATAAACCTTTTCAAAATTCTTAAGATGCTCCGTAATTTATTGTCTCTTTGGGATGTTCTGGTGAAAGGAAAGGTTAGGTTTTTAAGAGTCCTAAGTGTAAAAGTCCGTAGTGCCTCATCGCAGTAATTGAAGAATTACTCAAATTTTTTACTGACAAAAAAAATCACTTTACTTCAGTGTAAAAATACTCTGTTTAAGTAAAAGTCCTGCATTCTTATTTTAAGGCATAGGCAGAATAAAGAAAATTCTAAGATTGCAAATAGTGATGCATTTATGTGTTTGTCACTTTAATGTTGCAGCTGCTGAAGCTGAAGCTCATTTCAGCTATTATACATATTGCGGGGCAGCTTACAGTGACCTAAAATAATACATCTTTGCTTATTAGTTAATTATATTTTGCATCAATAATCCAAATTTGCAAAGTAACTTCAGCTTTAAGGATGCTGCTCGGGTGCAGTGATTGAGAAAGATTGTGTTATAAAAATGTCTTGTTTCAGTTGTTATTTTATGAAACATCTTGCAGCCTCTGAAATTCATCTTGCAGCTCTTTTTGGGGTCCTGACCTCCACATTTTGAAACACCAGTGGTGGAGAAAGTATTCAGATCCTTTGCTTAAGGCTCCGGTGTGTAGGATTTGGAGGGATCTATGTGCAGAATATGGCATATAACACTTATAAGTATGTTTTTATTGGTATATAATCACCTGATAATAAGAATTGTTGTGTTGTTGTTGTGACAAACCAAACACTGGATCAAGTGCTTTTCTTATTTTTCACTAGTTTTGCACATAAGTTTTATTCTGTCACATGAAACCTGCAGCTTTATGGCTGAATGCCACTAATTTCTACACACTGGACCTTTAATTTGAAAAATAACGAGTAACTACACTGTTAAATTATTGTAGTGAAGTAAAAAATACAATATTATTACTCTGAGTTGTAGTTGAGTAGTCATAAAAAGTGGTACAAGAAGAAAAAGCTCAAGTACAAATAACTCAAATTTATACTTAAGTACTTGAGTAAATACCTGCTTTAATAGCTTTAGTACACTGAATAAAACCATCATTGACTTATAAGACTTATAAAAAGAAACACTAGCCCGATGTTAGGATATAAATCTTGGAAAATAAAGGAAGCTGTCCTGTGGGATTTGCAGCTCTGCAGTATTCCTCTTCCTCTTCCTCCCCCTCTTCCTCAGTGAAGGACATTCAGGTATGTTTTTCCTCCTCTGAGCTGCACCGTGAATCCAAACTCTGCTCTTATTTTAGTCTCTGATTTATGTTTCTTGCCTCATTTTTATTCAAGGTAACAAAACCCAACATCTGCTGAACCCACTGCTGCATTTCACTGGATAGGAAGCATCTGCCTGCGTTTTTACCCTTTAATACACTAAACCCAAATCTCTAAAGTTGTGTCTTCTGTCATTTCAATAGCAGCTGAAAACTGATTTCACACCAAATGTGAGATATCTTTTGTTTTGACACTATTTTGCATATCTTTGCTTCTGATTTGATCCAAGATTTGACTGGAAAATTTGTTAAAAATTGTAGAATTTTTGGTTTCATGTCCATATTTTTCATTTTAATCATTAAACAGTGTTAAAGTCACAGCTGCTACCAAGAGTTTTATCAAAACTAAGAACACAGAAATGCTGCTGTTAACTGATACGCTCTTCCACAGATGTTTCTGTATTAGTTAAAGCTTTTTTGTTTCTATATTTTTAGAGTAACTGTTTCATAAAACATGCAAACTGGCTCATATGTTGGCATAATCTTTGCGTTATAGATCAGTGGATTTATTGGTAAGCCAGCAGCAACTTTGATAATCACCTAAAAGTCATTTATCAAGAAAAAATGCAAATATTTTATTATTTTTCTCTAATTTATATAATAGTTGACTCAGTATTTAAAGCTCTTGAGCAAAATAAGCAATTTAAAGATGTCACCCTCATCTTTGATGGATATTTTTCTCTGTTTTCTGACATTTTAGTGACTGAATTAATAATTAAAACCCACATGCTGTGTCACAGGTCAACTGCATTGATTTCAGTACAAGACGGGCTCAAAGGTGCCTTTTTGAAAATGCAATAACTTCGAATTTAACCACTGAGACAATAAAAAAAGTTTTAAACCTGTTGAACACATGAAGAGAGGAAAATTAAAACAGTTTAAGGAAACAAAAGTTGAAAAAGATTTAATGAAAATTCTATAATTATCAGTGTTTTTAGTTTAAAGTGTTTCAGTCTCTTCTCGTTTTTCTTCCTTCTGACTTGTATAAACACACTCAGACGAGCAGCCGACACGCGCCGCGCTCCCACATACACTTTGATAGCTTGTTGAGGCTGATATACTGTTAAAGGTCAGACTGGTGTCTTGATCCAGACAGCGAGATGGATGGCGGTATCTCCATCTGATCTCCTTTCATGCATCGTTCGCTCTCTGGATCTGACCTTTCGGATGACAACCTTGTGAAGAGCACTTCATCGGAGCAAGCGGGGTCACTCCTGGGAAAATGAAGGGCTGCGGGGAGCGAGGCTGCGAGGGGGGGAAAAACTCAGTGTCAATTATCTCTCAAATGTCACAAGCTGTTTTTCAGAGGAAGGAAGACTCATCTCTCCTCTTAAGGATGGCACTCACACACACACACACACACACACTCACACACACTCAGACTGTCATGTTTTTCAGATAATTCTCGCAAAGGTGGGAGCTTTTAACATTTGCTGCTGCAGCGCCGCAATCAGTAAAACATCTTCACAGATTTGGACAACAAGATTCACTGATGCTGCACTTAAATACCAACAGATATCTGCTCTTAATCACAAGTTCCACTTATATATTATATGGACCTGCTTGTATCTGATGGCAGTTTCAGCCTGTTTACCATTTTGGTCCAGATTAAAACATGTCAACAAGATTTTTGCTCCACTGCCACCAGCGGGCCAAAGTTTCATATATCTGATAAAAAATGACTTTGAAATGTTTTTTTATATTTTAACTTCTCGTCTTGCACCAGCAGCAAGTCATAAATGATTTTTTACTTTGATTTGTGACTAAACATTGGTTAAACTTGGATAATCCTCATCAGCCTTGGCTGTAGTTTGTTTATAGTGCTAATTAGCTAACGTTAGCATGCTAATTTACTTGACAATGACAGTGAACACTCAGCATGTCTGGCCTGTTGACATGTTTAGTGTTTCTGCTCTCTGCAAGAGGAGTTAAAAAGTACATTTTTCTTTTTTTTTTTAACAAATTCGAGGAATTTCTGTTTTTGAAGAAAATTTTGAGGATTTTTTTAGATTTTTCTTAATATAAGGAAAAAAAACATCAAATAATACAGTCTGATATGTTGTTTTATATGTTAATTTCATGGCTGAAGTTATTTTTAACTTTCAAGATTAAATGTGAAAAACACCAAAGTATAACCTTTAATAAACAGTGGCTATAACCTAATGTAACTATATATTTATAACTCCTGTGCAATCATTACTTTTATCCTTCAATCTATTGTGTCTATTCCTTTACCGTCCTCCTTTATTTTCTGTTTTCTATTATTATATACTTTTAACTGTTTTCCTTTCTTGTTCTTCTAAAGTTCTTTTTCCTTTCCACTTTACTCCTTCTGGTCCTTTTTACTTTTCGTAACAGTTTATTATCTTGTTTTTCCTTCTCCCACCTTCTGCTGTCTCTCTTTTCTCGTCCCTCCTATTTCCTTATTTTGTTCGATTCTTCTACCTGTCCTTCTTCCGATTCTTCTCAGGTATCTGACAGCATGAAAATCCCTGAAACAGGTGACACAAAGTTTTCACTTGTCAAAATATCAAGAGACTCTTTTTTTTGTTTTGTTTTGTTTTGTAATTTACCGCATTAAATCTCCGAATCAAATTCAACATTTTGCCTGGATGTGAACCGGCTCAACCTGAGTAAATAACCATTATTCCTCTGTGCTGCATCTCCTCCATCTCCTCTCCTGTTTCATTATGTAGAATTCATTCATGTTCAGTCCAGAACAAAGACCATACGGTCCACGCCAGTGGCCACTTGTAAATCTGTGTATTTAAAAGTACCTTTTAACACAGCCATTAGAGCCGCTGAGTGTTGTGAGGGAGTTGTGTTTTGATGATGTCAAAGTGTGCTCTGCCAGGACTTTCATCTCCCACTCCCGCTGGCTTCAAACGGGTCTTTTAAATGAGTTCGTGATAGGCCGAGGTAACGCACACCCGCCCGCCGCCTGCAGCCCGACAGTCCCCTTGCAGCTGACGGCGGCTAGACTGCAGCTGTAATGTCAAATGTGTCAGAGACGATGCAAAATGCAATCAACAGAGGCTGCAATATAGAAGAATAAAGTGTATATTTTAAAAAAAAGGTTCATTCTGTTTGAACACTTTCATTGTTTTTTCTGGCCTTGCATCATTGCATCATTTGAGGGTCATGACATACTTCCTTTTGCCTAAGATGACATTTATTTCTGCTATGATGACAAATTAATATTTGCCTTTTGCTCAGTTTTTATTAGTTACTCATATTAACAAGATTATTTTCATATTTTAATTTATTTCAGGTTAAAACTTACCTTGTTTTACGAGGATTTTTGATGAGATAAATCTGTTTTTTGTCATAACAAAAATTGATTTTGTTTTCAAGAAAGTAGTAGATTTTTTGAAAAAACTTAAGTTTCATGACGTGAGATAAAGAGATGTGCTATTTTTAACAAGAAAAGTTAATAAATCTGGTCTTCTTCTGTCAAACGGCAACGAAATCCGTCTACCAGCACCTTTAAAGTTAACTGACAGACACTTTATTTGATTTAAATATAATGTTTGTGTGATCTGTTGCGGTTTTACAGGGATTAATGTGCCAAACTCTTTTTGAAACGGTTGAAATGACTTTTTAAATTCTTCTCCTTTATTCATAAAAATAAATATATTACCCCAAAAAACAACATAAACAGGAACCCATCAATGAATTAACTTAAGCTAAGTGCTAGTTGGTGTAACCTTCATACAGAGCTATGCTAGCTGTTTCCCTCTGCGTCCGGTCTTTGTGCTAAACTAAGCTAAGCTAAGCTAACTGGCTGCTGGTTGTATTTATTATTTGTATTATTTGTATATATTTGACAAAAGACAGAAAGCCGATGAGCATTTTTCTCAATTTTATTAAGAGCAAATTAAAAATTCCAAAACTTTAAAATTTGAAACTATAAATTAGCATTTTACAGCCTTGAAGTTAAATCTGAGTATAATAATAATAATAATAATAATAATAATAATAATAATAATAATAATAATAATAATAATAATGCCCTAGCTTAAAGGATCGTTTATTCGTCATTAAATAGCAGGGTTGCATGGAGAAACTGAAGCTGTAGTTCCTTTATGCAAGACAAGAAAACCGTTTCTTATAGTGGAGTTTGGAGAATAAATCTAACCTTCTTACAGTTTGAGGACAGAAGTTGCTCTGTTGTTTGTTAAAAACAGCTGCAGATACTTGTGTATCTTGTGGCAGACGGCAGCAGGGTGAACATTATGCTGCTGTGGTCAAGATTTTGTTTTATTGACTCTTCACATCTTCAACACTGTTTCATTTATGCTCATGATGATGTTCAAGGTGGTTTTAATCACCTCCTGCACTCGCTGTGCACTAACTGTGGTACTTGTATTAAAAAATGTCCTGTTTTTTGCACCAAAGTAATTATTTTTAAGAAGGCTTTCTTGTCTAATTGTGTGCATCTTAAAGTAAGTAAACACTGTTCTCAGTCTTGGTGGTTAAAGACCTCAAGTGTTGCTTTGAATTAAGCAAAATGTTTCCAAACAGGTCTCAAGGTTCAGTCTCATTATACTGAACACAACGTAAACAGATGGGGAGGTTTTTCTTAAAAGGCTGAACCGATGAAGCTCGGCATGAATCTGATGAACCACTCGAATGTTCACTGACTAAATTAAAGAGCAGCGAGATGCAGTGTGTTTGATTGTATGAAGAGCACTTTAGTGTATGGACGGCAGCCAGCGAGGAGCTCCGTCTCCTCCGAGGCCTCTCAGCCTTCGAGTTTGGACGCCCACATGGTGTGAAAACACCTCCATGTTAGACTCGTCATGGCTGCCGAGCGCGATGCTGCGACTGGAGCTGTTCGGCACGAAGCTAACCTAAACATTCATCCAACAACTTGTAGCTGCTGCTGTTTGGATGACTTGAAGTGGAGCACATGTAGGTTTTGTTTATGTGTGGCTGATGACTTTGCTATGAGCTGATAAATCAAAACCATCCTACGTCATTGAAATAGCCTGTTTTTTCTCATCTTGAAGCCACAAACGAGAAGAAAAATGAAGACTGTTTTTAGTCAGTTTTAACTTATAATCTGGTTGGTTCACCAGAATTTAATTAGGATAACACAGGTTAACATTGCTGATTAAGAGCAGTGAATAAACTCTGATATACAGTTTAAACTGCCAGCCAATCAGATTCAGTAAATCCATGTTATAAAAGAGCATTATATTGTATTTAACTGACTATTTTGTGTATTTTTAAACAGGAAAATTGTTTTAAAAAATGGTTCAGAAACCAGTCACAAGGTCAAAAATGTGCAAAATGTTTTGTTCACCATCAACTAAAGGTTGAGATGAAAACAAGCTCCTTTAAAACACCAGGATAATAATCTTTTAGTTAAAAAAAATGGAACCTTTTCACACTGTATCTCTTTCCTGCACCTTTAGATTTTTAAACTATAAGCAGAGTCAGATGAGAAAACATGTTCTGGGCCAAATATGCAGCCGATATTCGTATTATTCATAATTACACAATAAGTTTGTCATTCAGCTGCGGCGCCTCGGTTGTTCAGTCGCAGAGAGCCTCTTCATTTGTTTGGGCATAATGCTCCACTCGAACATGCGGCGCAGCACAGGGTTACTCTAGTAACCTTTTCTATGAATAGTAAATGTCAGCGTAATCAATTTTAGATGGGGCGGCTCTGCAGGTGGAGCCTGGGAGGAGGAGGAGGTGGAGGAGGTGGAGGAGGAGGAGGAGAGGTGGATGTGAGCTGCTTGCTGGAGTAAATGTGCCTCCGCCTTCTGTGGTTGGTTTTTCTGAAGGTGAGGAGGGACGGATGATTAAACACAACTTTATCTGTGTTTGATGAAAAGTTGTGATCATGATCGGGAATCAAAAAGGGATTTATTTATTTCTAACACGGCTGGTTTGTTTGCAATAATTAGAGACGAGCTTCATTTCACATGAGAAACAACCTGGATGAGAAACTTCTATCACATCACTGGTTTTATTTAAAAAACAGACAAAACAAAGATTTTTCTTTTAAAACAAGGTTTTAAAATGTAAAATTCTTGTGTTCGTGTGTAAACGCCAGACTTTTTATGAGGTGCCGTTTTTATTCACTGTTTTTGTTTATAATGAACTTTTATTTGACTGCTGTTTGCAATCCAAACTGCAGCCTCAGAGGAAATTAAAGTTTTATTTTACATAAATGAGTAAATAAATGAAAAGGTGGGATGAGAAAGAAACAAAATGGCAGCTACCCCCTGTGGAGCTGCTTGGCAGGAAGTTGAGGTGGGAGTTTTCTATCACAAGCAGCACTTTGGAAAAATGTTTTAAACATGCAGTAGAGCTGGGAAACATATACCATCAAAATATCAATATTTTGATATAAGACAAGATATTTTTTAGATTTTTTGAAAATATTTTCTTACTCTTTTAATAACTAAATAAATCAAAGTTGAAATTTTTCTTTGGATGTTCTCTTGTCGGCTCATTTAATGAGTAAAAAATTCAGCTCACAAAATGTTTTCTCCTCTTGTTTTCATTCTTGTGCTTTTCTGTCTGTGTCTGCAGCAAACTAATAACAATAAAAAGCAGCATTTTACCCGGAAATTTCAACAGAGCAGAAAAACACAAGAGAGCAGACAACAGGGGGGTATAATCAAGAAGCAGACGGTATTATTTTCTCAATCCAACAAGAACAAAACAAACTCCTGCAGCTTCTCTTTCTGTTCTGCATGGAGACGGATCAGCTCTTATTAGACGGAAGATTTGTGGTTGGTCAGATCAGATCAGATCACGTGGATCTGAGGCCTGTTAAAGGCAGGATTACTGCTCGTTACTCCGTCAAGAACCAAACTGTAAAAAGAGAAAAGGTGTCTCAGTTATTTTCCAACTCTGTTGATTTTCCTTCAGTCATAAAGAGAAGAAGCAGGCGAGGAGACATTTACAAAGCGTCTCTCTCGGCGCGCTGTGTCGTTTTGCTGTAAAGTAAATAGCATCTGATTGAAATTGAGCTGTTCCTCATTTTGCTTGTTGACCCGCCTCGGAGCCTCGGAGACCCCTCAGAGTCTCGGGGCCCCTCAGGCTGAACTGAGCCTCTGCATCTTCGGCTCATCCTCAGGACGCAGAGCTGATGACGCTGCATGCATTATTTAAAGTCTATCCAGCTCCCAGAGTCAAAGCGTTTTAATCTGCAGCCTCTCATCAGCCCCTCAGCAGGGCTTCAGATACGTTCTCCCTCCGGTACTGACAGGCAGAGTTGAAGAGAGGGGGGAGATATTTGTTTCAAAAGAAACTCTGGTGTTGTTTCATCTTTAAATTCTCTAACTAGCAATGAAGTTATGCTGCTAAAGAGAATGTCTAAACCTTATGCAACTCCATTATTGTCTAAAACTGACTAAAAGTAAGTAAATGTTAGTGATATGTCCATAGTTAGCTATTTTCTTTCAAAAAGTGATGTAATTTGGTTGTAATTAATGGAAATATCTGGACAAAGTTTTGTAATTTCATGTAACTTTTTAAAAGGCCTATTTTTTAATCCACCATCGCCAGAAAAACAGCAAAATTTTAGGTGCTGACCTCTAGTGGCCAAAGTAAACATACTTGATATTTACGATTAAAATCACACTACAGGGTCATTTGAGCAGATAATCTGTTCGATCATCTTCATACATGATGTTGTGAGGAGCAAATTGGACCCAAGATCTACCTGATTTTCCTCCACTGATGGAGTCAGTTTTGGTGACTAGTTGGTGACCAAAGTGTTGCATTTAGCAGCTAAAGAGACGCTCGGGAGTCGGTGGAAACCATAACTAAAGCTGAAAGGACAGCAAACATTGGACTGGAATTCATTGGAAGAAACAAATATGACTTCAAACATATGCTGGTTGTGTAAAATAGAAACTTTATTGTACAAAAAAATAAATTAATGAAGTTTAAACCAATCAGATTAAAGCCACGAGTCCTATCTTCTGCACCATGCAGGTCAGAAAAGTTCAATCACAGAAGACAACAGAAGCTAACAAGACTGCAGACGTTAAACTTGATGAAGACTCTTGCATTGACCCTGCAGAGGGGTATAAACCTGATGATGACTGGACTATAACTGAGAAGTGAAGTGGATTTCAGGCTTTAGAAGCTTTGTGGAAAAACCGTCTGATTCCTCCCACAGAAACGTGGTTGTTTCTGGAGGAGGCTGGTTAGTGAAGATAGTTAGCGAGGACTGGAGCTCCTGTGGGAGTCTGATGACGGAGTGAAGCTGTGTGACCTGCTGCCTCGAATGCTTCACCATTTATCTCTCGTCCTGCAGAGGAAACGAGGTCTTCCTCCTGCTCTGTTCTTCGTATGGATGGTGCGAAATGATGAATCTTAGAAAAAGAAGCAGCTCGTCTTCATTTCTGAGGGACTGAAGGCAGAATCTGACATTTAGCACTGAGGCTGACACGCTGACGTTTCGCCTGCTTTGAACTCTTGACATATTGACAAAAACATCTTGACGTGATCACGTCCTCATCTCTTTTTAACGACATGAATAGGAAACTAAAAAAAAACCAGCATGGATTCAGAGAAGCAGAGTGAAATACTGAAATACTCTTAGATTCATTAGGACGCCTTTAATTGCTTTTGTGTGTTTTACTGTGACTTAAACATGTAAACGTCATCTTGAACAGTTCAGTTTGACATCAGTGTGGCTGTAATAATGTCAGAAGGCAAAACTTCACCTAAACTGCATGAAATTTAAAACAGAAGAAGATCAGACTTTTGCAGAATTATTGTTTTTTTTCTCATCAGCCTTCATTGTCTCTTCTTATTTTCATCCGTTAACTTCACAGCTCCAGATTTAAAAAAAAAAAAAAACTTGTTTTGCAATATTTTCTTTTATTTCTCAGATTTTTTTGGCATTATTTGTTGTTGTTGTTGTTGTTGTTTTGTTCTCCGCTCAAAAGTCCAGTCATTCAAAATGTGCGACACAACAGCTGGAGGAACATTTGAAAAGGGGTTTGAGGTTGTAACCTGATTTTGTTATAATGATTTGATGACATAATGAATCAGGCTCTGCTCCACAAACAGACGACACTCTGCTGATTAATCTTTTAACGACAAAGTCTTGTTTAAATTAGAGTCATTAGCGTGTTTTTATTTCATGTAAACGTACTAAAGAGCAGAGAGAATAGATGGATGATGTGTAGCCTGTAATAATCCCTGTGGCGTCCTACATTACCTCCCTTGGTGGCGTCCATAGGCTGGAAAAGACGTCCAGGTGTGTTATCGAGCTCACAACATCACCTGAAGCAGCTCACACAGCAGAAATGCTTTCTGCAGCCATTCAGAGAGTTTTAGGTCACCAGATGTGAAAATAAAAACTTCAGCTGTGTTTTGTTTCTTTTCTGCTCTCATGTTTTAACTTGAATTTTTATCCTGAGGAGTTTCTCCAAAGATTCGACCCTTTTTTACTTTTATTTTTCACACTTCTTTTCTTAATTTCAAAAACATCTACACACCTTGGAGCAGCTCCAAACTGTTGGTTTCACTTAGGATGTTTCTATATGTAAATGTTTAGCTGGAGGACATCTTAACTCCAGCTAAACTAAGTAAAAACTTTACTGTCCGTCTCAGGTTTCACACGTTTTTCTACAATCCAACCTGTGGTTTAACTCTGCAGGCAGGTTTTCCCCTTCAAACTCTCCTTCCCTATTTTGATTTTATTCAGTATTTTAAGTCTTTTGCAGCTAATTTATCTGAATATCTTCGTCTGGAGCTGCTCCCCTCACACCAACCACCCTGTCCTCCAACATCAAAGCCAGGTTTTAAAAAATCAACACATAAATTCCACAAAAAGCTTGAGATTACATCAGATCCGCCGCAGCAAAACACACTTTTGTTCTTCAGTTGGATTCAACTTCAAGTGTCACAGAAAATCAAGTTTTGTCTGCAAACTTTAAAACTTAGATGATTCAAATCTGTCATTGTGTTTCTTCTTCCTGTCGCAGAGACGGTTTGTCTTGACTGAACAAAGAGGCTCTAAAGCCTTCAGCCGCTCATTCTGCATGCTTCATGCAATCATGGTGTCATCTTCATCCCAACAACAACAGACAGGAGGAGTGTGGAGAGTGTTTGGAGAGACAGACTGATACATCTCTGGGTTTAAATGGTGTTTTGCTGCACAGCATAAGTTTGTATTTAGTGGTTTATTTAATGATAACATACAGCAGGTGCAGAGCGCGGAGGTTCACACCTGAGTTAAGGTGCGACTGAACGTATGTTTGATGTTTGCATCACAGAGCTGCAGGAGCAGAGGTTCAACTCTCAACAGAAAGCAGGTCTTTTGAAAGAGGATCCGTGACGTCAGGCTGCACTTTCATTGAATAAACAAAGCTGCAGGAGGTTGTGAAGCGAGATGAAGTTTGACTCATGAAGAAGCTCCTTACATTTCAATTAGAGCAGAATTAATATGAGCCAAAGATGCATTCGAATGATCTGTAATTCAAGATTTATCATCTCTTTTATCTTAGAAATATTTTGCAATTTTACAAAAATGCTTGAATTCTTGCTTATGAATCTCTTAAAAACGCAGAAGGCAATTTGAAGCACTTACAACTGTTATGAAGATAACTTTCAACCTGAATGAAGAAGAAATATTTCATCTGCTGCACAATAAATCAAAAATTTTAACCTGCTTCTTTCAAATTTGTGATGGCAGGTCCCCACTTTTAGCCAAACAATGGTAATAAGGATTGTATTTATACACTAACTTTTTAACAAAATGCCTCCAGTTTACAGCTGGATGTTACAGGTAACATCACTAAATCCAACTCCATAGAGAAATGTTTTCATCTCTCCTTCATACCTGCTCTTGGTTTTAACATGTTCAATGCCTATAACACCATCATGTGCAGGTGTCCACATGCTTTTGGCCATGTTGTGCATGGACAGATATGGCTGTCAGCAGAATAATAAAAGGGCTGCAGAAATGAGTCCTAAAACAGGAAATGAGTTGGCAGCTCATCGTGAAGTCGATGGGTTCGCTGAGGTTTGTGGTCAACAAAAGGAGATTTTTTTTTATTTTTGTTCTCAGTCAGTAAACAACCCACTTGAGATTTTTGAAAATCTTTTGTGTCTTTAAAAGACTGTTGCTAACAAGCAGCTGAATGAGACCACAGAGGCTGTCAGGGAGGTGAAACGTCATCTTTTTAAACACGATGTCTCATCTGCTCTTCTTAACCTTTACAACCTCATTTCGTTCACACCCACACTCTTCCAAATTTATTTTAACTCAAACTTTCCTTCTTGTAGATTTATAAAACTGTTATGTATGCACAGTTCAAGTGTTGTTCATGTATAGCCTTTTGTTAGCTTTTTTATTCTGCTAATTACCTTAATCATAATAGTTTTGGTTTTTTTGTGACCGTCAGCTAGAACGAAACATGTAAATATAATAAACTTTTGTTCACCACAAAGCTTTTTTGTCTTTGGCATTTTGTCAAGGAAACTAAAGATGCAAACTTTCAGAGCGGTAATCAAAAATATGTCGCTTCTGCAGCTTCTAATAGTCAACAAAGCGAAAAATGTAATAACATTATAATGGAAGCAATAAACAAATAAGACATTGAGAGGGATTTGGATGTCTGCATTGGATGTGTATGTAGGTGTTGATATTGTTTTCTCTGCACAATGGAGAATGAGGGAGTTTGTGTGTGTGTGCGTGTGTGTGTGCGTGTGTGTGTGTGCGTGTGTGTGTTTCAGAGACTCTGACAGCTCACATCTCACAGCTGGGATACCCGGTCTTCAGGAGTGTGGCGATCAAGCCACGGGGGTGCAAGTTATTTTGGGAGCCACCGAGGGGGGAGCGATTATTTTCGCCGCCATCCAACCAACCAACCAACCAACCAACCAACCCCCCCACCTTCAACTCACAACCCCCCACCACCGTCTGACAGCTTCCTCTGTTAATTTGCACAACCTCAATTAGCCTTTAGCAGGGAGAATAAAGGAAGTGGTCAGACAAAATGCTCTAAAAGGGTCTATTCATTGCAGACAAGGGGAGGGCGTGTGTGTGTGTGTGTTAGGTGCAGTGTGTGTGTGTGTGTGTGAGGGGATAAAAATACATCTGAGACTCGACGTGTGTTTGATGTTTTGCGCCACACGCCAGCGAGGCGGCTCAATCTCCAAACAGGAAGCAGGTCTTTGAAAGCAGACCTGTGATGTCAAACGCCACTTTCATTAAACAAATGAAACGAAGGACGGGATGTATATTTAAACACGACAAAGCACCTGAGTGCAGGTACGACTGCCTATAACAAGGTTTGTCAGTGAAACTGATTTTCCCTGATTGGTGAAAGAGGAAAAGCTGAACTCCCATGTTGATGTCACCTATTAGGAGGGTTGAGAAAGTCAGGTTATAGCTGGATTTTCATTATCACAGGTGTGACATATAGATTGTGCAAATTGAGGTGAGACTCAGCATGAACATGATGTCACCTTTTGTACCTGAGATGTTCTGGATCTTAACTTAGAAACGTCTCTTGATACTGAGTCAAGCAGGTTTCAGTGGGATTCATTTCTGACAGCAGAGTGTCTAAAATGTGCCAGTCAGTCATTTAAATGTAGGAGATTCCTGGAAGTAATCGATATTTTTTACTTTTTGTCAACAAATCCTATGAAAAGACTTCAATCAGTGTGATGGATAAATAATTTCTAAGCTTTCTATCAAATCTGCTCTAAGCTGATTGGTTCCTACTTAGGATGTAAATCTTTAAATATAAACAGTCACGTAATATAGTTTAGTCTTTAAAATCCTGTGTTAATCCTAAAACAGCTGGTTAACTTTACTTAAACTTTGCTCAAATAGAAGTAAAATCAAATAAAATCAAATTGTTAGGAACTATTTTTAGTGGCGGATTAATACACATTCAGGGCTCTTCTAAGTGTAACTGGCAGGAGGTCAGTGAATGTGGGACCAAGTTGACATGAAGTTAATGGTTGACAGTGTAAAAGTGGTGCAGCTGTTTGTAAAGTCAAAACACTGTTAGTGAGGTCCAAAAAATTCCTAATTCTGTTAATTCAATTAAAATGATTAATAATAGGCCCATCTGTAACAATAATAAAGTTGATTATTGTTAAACTTAAACAAAAATTCATATAAAGTGCGAAACGGGATTAAAAGAAGAGAAGATGGACATACTTGCATGTTTTTGATAAAAAGTCAGGTAACAATTAATCTTAACTTTTTTCCCTCCATTTGCTTTCTAGTAAACACACACACACACACACAACAAACCGTTGTTACACACATAAATGACAGCTTTCTAATGTATTTTCTTTAACTCTATTTTTGTTACTGACAACATTTTATGCTACAACAAGGAATCAAAACAAAGAAAAAGCTCCAATTATTTCATTTTAGGCTGAAGAGGCAGAGGCAGAGAATAGGATACAGTGTGTGTGTGTGTGTGTGTGTGTGTGT
>JAPZDY010000007.1:2552779-2568728 GCA_029783645.1 Ctenochaetus hawaiiensis | reverse complement strand
CATAACATAACATAACATAACATAACATAACATAACATAACATAACATAACATAACATAACATAACATAAATATAGTTTATATAGTTCATCATTTATGGTAATTTAATTAAATGTAGGTAATTTTGAGGAAAATCACAACTAATGCAAAACATCAACTTAAATAATAAAGGTCAATCAGTTGTTGTCATGTAATGAGTGAAAACTTGAGATGAACAAACACAGAGGAACATCTCCTTCAATTTGCTGAGCAAGCAAAAGATTTTCTTCACCTATTTGTGTCAGAAACCAGAAAATCTCATTTAACAACTAGAAACTTTAACTTTTTTATCCCACCATTCTATTTTTTTAGCTAATGCTAAAAACCACTTTTGTTGTGCATAAAAATTTTAGCCATCTTAATAAAATTTTAGTAGTTTTATAATATATAAAGGCTTGTAAAGTACCATCTTCATATATTATAAAACTATTAAATCAGCAAAATGTTTTTTTTTCAGCAAAATCTGCATTTTAACTATTGCAAAGTCATAGATAAATTGGAAAAACTGGTTTAATCCAGTCACAGAAAAAAATACTGAATCATCCACACGTATTCATTCTTTCATTTTCCATTCCTGATCCTCTGTGACTGAAAATGATTTTTCACAGGAAGCAAAACCAGACGTCAGTGCAGCAAACAGAAAGGGCAAAATGTATCAGGAGGACAGTGAAGCGAACAACACACAATGAGACCATGCAAAATCTGAATTAAACTCATTGTCAGTGATTAATCCAGCGCATTTTACTTAAAGCCTCACTTTAACTTGTAATTTTCCCTCCTTTATTTAAGCGATTTAACTGGGGCTTTGTGGGAAAGGACACGCCCACTGCGTCCCTCTGGAGATCAGACAACCTGGACTGACCTCAGCGTGGCCGGATTCTTCTTAAACAGGAGATAAACTGCTGCTGCTGCTCGTGCAGAGGATGCTGAGCTGAGTCGTTTGTCTTCTTAACATGAAAAAACAAGTGACATTTGCAGGAAGTCTGACGGTTCACAGGCTCCATCAGGACGAGACCTCAGCAAGGTAAAGTAATATTTTAATTTCAGTGCGTGCCTACAAAAAATATTCTGTCCTTATTATGTATGTGACTCATCAGTTTGTTTTGGACTCTTTTTTTCTCTTGTAGGGGAACTTGGATCAATGAGCCAAAACCAGGTAAGTTTAAATACAATGAACAGTTTTTATAAAAAATGGAAAAGTGCAATCAGAAATATAAAAATCTACTCATTCAGGTTTTTACTCGGCTTATTCATATCCTGTCTGTTTTTCTGTCTTTCTTTGGTCAGATTTCTAATGTGCATGCTCTATTTGTTTCTTAAATAAAGGAAACATGTTAACTTTCCTGTCTGCTTTGAAACCCAAGAGCCGTGTTTTCTATCAGGGACACAGCAGTGTGAGGAGGTCAGTGGAACAGAGAGGAAATCCGACACCTGAGCCTGATCCGGGTAACGCCTGATAACTTACAGGAAGAAAACTCACCCATGTTGTTTTCTAATTAGGCGTCTTTGGTTTGACTGAGGCCACAAACAAGCCTCCGGTTTTGCCTCACGTATCACAAATTATTCTGGACTCTACACACTTGTTCTTTTATAAAAATTATGGATATGATGTGAGTTTAGAAAACTGTTGCTGTCAACTTGCCACAGAGGTGCAAATCTGTCAAAATGTCTGTCTGTGTTCTCTGTAGTAACAGCGTTAAGTGATGCCAGCAGCGGTTTGAAAATGAACAGAGCACCAACTGTGAGACGTGAACCACAACTGGAACACGTGACAACCATTAAAATCCCCAAAACCATGACAGCAGCCCCATTTCTGAAGGTAAAACTGTTAATTACTGTGATCTACTTTCACTTCCTTGATGATGTGTTACTCCGTCTGCAATTATCTAATGACTTTGAAGGAGCTAAAAGGGCTGAGTCAGAGGCAAAAGCCCAAAATTATTCATCCCATTTAGACTAATGAAGGGTGAAAATCAAACAGATTCAGGGAAGCTGAAACAGGAAGAGTGTGTGAGTGTGTGAATCGCTGTCTGTCCGTCAGCACACAGCGCTGACACCAGCTCAGAGGGAATACCTGTACACCATCGCAGCCTCCCACAGCTCCACACACGTCCGTCAGCTCATCACTCAGCACTACATGAACGTGCTGCACAGGTGTATACGGACAGGTGAGGAAAACATGTCCGTCAAAGCCTTTTAACTACTTTTTTCACAATTATTAATAATAATTGGTTTTGTTTGAAGGCCACAATCCTGAAGGAGACGACCTGGTTGGGACTTCTGTTGCCTTACTGGAGACTAAAGACAGTGATAAACATCGATCACAAGTTTCTTTTAAGGCAAAACACAAAGAGAAGATAAACACTAATGCAAAGAATCCTGGGAAATCCTTTCTTCCAAAGATCCTTAACAAACAAGCCAGGTGGGGGCACGTAATTTAAATTAATTTGTGTACATTTTGTTTGGAGATTTTAGAGAACATGTATGCACGTGTAAAACTCTCACTGTTTCATTAACATTGCAGGCTTTCCAACACATCTGCATCAAAGCAGAGAAAAACGAAGAAATGTTCAACATCATCCATCACACTGAGAGGAAAGAGTCCAAGAAGTAAGTCTGTGAAATGCTCACAACTTTTTGTCTTTAAGAGGAAAAACTGGCTTCAGACATGTGGTAACTTTAATTATAATTTTTAATTTTTTGGAGAAACTGCACAAGATGTTTAAGGGGGTCATAATTAGACAAATGCAGTTGTTTTATGTGTCCTGTTCATGTTGTTGTTTTTTGCTGTAGGAGCGATGCTGTCAGAGGAGGAGAAGGAGGACGACGAACAGGTCGACTCTTTAAGTGACTGTCTGAGCTCACTGTCTGTGGGAGAATGGGATGATGACACTCTCTCACAGTTATGACATTTCTTTCTTTGAATTTTTGAGTTCTTAAAATAACATTTTGTATAAATGTATGTGTAGAATCTTGCATAAAAAATGAACAGGATTTTTCTCCCACTCTGTTCTCATTCAGAAACAAGCAATATACTGAATAAAAGCACAAAAACACACTCTGGTTTGTGAGCAGTGGATTGTTTGCAGTGTTGTACCTGCACCAGATATTTTGATGCTTCAGCGCCCCCAAAGGCAGCTCAAGAAAACAACATGAATTTCATTTCCAGGGAAGCAAAAGTAAAAATGCATGTAACTGTTCTTAGTCATTTTCGTCACTTTCAGCCCTCCTGAAAAAACCAAAACAAAGCTCTAATGTTGAAGGTTTGGTATTTGGAAAGATATCTGATATCTGTACATTTCTGACAGTAAATTAACCTTTTCAGTGGAAAATGTGACTTTTGAGATCTATTGTCCTAAAAAATGAAGTGTATCTCCAAGAATTAATACTAATTTTAACTTACGAGAACAATCACAGTTACAAAATAATATTTGGAATTACTTAACAACCACCTCAAAGACAGTATTATCCATTATATGCCTACATGTGTACATGCTTTATATGCCTACATGGCTTACACTGAATAAAACACAAGTGTTATTGTTTTTAGTTTCATTTAAGACAAGACAACAGATAGAGTGAAATTAGATCTTTATTGTGGGGAAGAAATGAATGAAAGAAGGCCGACTACATGAAGCTAAAGGCCTGATGGTTACATGTACAGGACACGAAGAGAGCGGAAATAACAAAACAAACAAACAAAAAAAAAAAAAATGGCACCAAAAAATTTCTTTTGATAACAAAAACATGTGACATTATTGCATTCTCTACAGTTACCAGGTGACAGCTTGGATACAAGCAAATGCTGATGACATATAAACAATATAATACACAGGTCTTTCGGAGTTAACTTTCTGAACAGCTTTTACATTGTAGTGACTGCAGGGCAGCTGCTGCCCCCTGGTGGAAAGGAATGAAATGACGTACTGCTCCGTTAACCCAACTCGACTCCTCTCTCTCCTCCTCCTCCTTTAAGATTTCTTGTACTCGATTCTCTCCACCTTGACGTCGTCGCCGATTAGCTGATAAACATACGTCACCACCGTAGACGCCTGGATGTCCATTAATACAAAAGAGGGGATGATGTTGCTGTAAGGAGAGAAGACGCATGTTTCAGTCTTCAGTTCTGGTCTGTTTACACTGACTTTGTTGCCATGTGTGTCAGTAAGGTGGTAAATATAGAACTACATTTTATTTGTGTTCCTTCGTGTTCAGAACTCATCTGGATTCAGTCAAGCAAAACTCAAGGCTGTTCAGCTGAACGTCAACATTTGTTTCACAGTTTTTCAACATTACCTCAAATTTCAGTTGACCAACAGAGACATTATAGTTCTAGTGAAGCTGTAATTGTGGATTTTATGAAATTTGCTTCTGTGTCTCTGTCAAACATGGCTTAAATAAAATGGACAAATCATGGTCAGTGTGCCGATGTTGCTCACAGCGAACAGCAGTCTGACAACACACAAAATTTGATTTATTTGAAAATATACTAATGGGCTTTTTGTGCAATTTATCAATTAACTTTCAGTGGTACCAATTTCTGTGTAGTTGTACATTTCTAATACAAATGCTCACAGTGTTCCTATGCTAATTCATGCTTTTGTGAGAAGAAACCTGATGGTTTATCATTTGTGCACTTTGTCTTTCTGGCTCTGGGCTACAACCACATGAACAAGAAACGTTTTTATTATCTTAATGTTTATGCTAAAATGCGTCCCCATCTACAGTCTTTGTTGGTTTTGTCAGTGTACTAAAACTCCTCTACCTTTCCAGTGCGCTGTAGGCTCCTGTGGCCGAACCAGGGTTGATGTAGAACTTGTTTTCATTCTCAAACGCCTCGAACTTGTGTGTGTGCCCAGAGATGAGGATGTCGACATCCAGCTGCCTCTGGAGCAACGCCAGACTGGCCATGTCCCCCCAAGGGATCACCTGGTGGCCGTGGATGAGTCCGATCTTAAACTGGCCGACCGTGACCACCTTCTGCTCCGGGTAGTTCAGGTTCTGGAAGCATTTGAGAAAGAGAAAAAAAAGCAGAGGAGGTTTATGCACTAATGTTTTCATGTTACAGTGCTATTCTTTCTGAAAATACACCTGTAGTTACTTACCTGCCACTGAAAACTGTGATGTGCACAGGTTTAACCCGGCACAGCAAACACAGAAATTGGCGGTGTTATCTCTGTATCAGGGGACTTCAGATGTTCATTTGGCTGTTTCTAAAATTAGCGAACTCGGCAGGTAAAACTCAATTTGCAAGAAGGGACCAATTACGGTTTCATTAAACTACAATTAGTCTTTAGTAGCGTCACAAAATCCATTTCCTTCATTCTTGCAATTAAATATTCAGCTTCATAAATTAGGTCTTTTTCCCATCTGTACCCTTAATTCAAATCCTTTGTAAAATATTCTGTAAATTAAAACTTCTGCAGCACTTTGAAGAATAGTGTCAGATCCACAACACGTTGTTAATTAAGTGCTTAACAAGAACCTGGAATCTTAATTATTCACCCACACTGAAGTTCCAATTGATTTCACTGAATTAACTGATACCTTCTCCTAAATTAAGAGACTGGATCTCTATTGTTCTACTTGTATTGAGGGATAAACTGAACATGGCGCTGTCTTGGAGCCCTCTGTTTTCTTTTTTTTTGTCTACAAACACACACAGACCTCATCAAAGTCTCCTCGGACTATGTGGACGTCTCCAGCGAGAGTCTTCAGGTAGTCATAGCTCTCCTTGGTGCAGAGGTTGCCTGTGCAGAGGATGTGCTGGATCTTCCCCGGGACCAACAGCTTCTTGAACTTGGCTGGCAGGGTGTTGCACCGGTGGGGGATGTGCAGGTCACCTAACACCAGGACCAACTGATAGCATCGCATGCACACACAGACATTAGTTAACATGATGAGCCTCAGGTCAGTCCGTGATGTAGCATCTGAACATTACAAAAAGGAAGTGGGCCGAGGATAGAGCCCTGCAGGATGCCATAGGTCAGGATGCAAACAGACTCCACCAGAACCACTGTACTCCTTAGTTAGTTATCATTAAGGTATGTGTTGTGAATCTTGTTTAAAACCAATAAAATATGTCAAGGTTTAATTTTTTTCTGTTACCATGTTATTGCACCTGATTAAACCACTCAAGATTAATTCAATACAGTGGATAAACAAGCTTAATCCATAAAGCTTAACCTTGTAAAAAAGCAATGTTTGAGAGTGAAAAGCTAAAGTGTCTGAATTCAAACTGAGTTGTGAATGTTAATTGCACGAATTGAGCAACAATACGTGGTGGAAAAATGTGGATTAAATTAACACAGCTTGATTTCAGAGACTCAAAAACAGATGTAGGATATAAGAGCAAGATAACTGTTTTCAAAAAACATTATGAGTCAGTCCAAATCAAACACCAACAAAATTAAGGTTCATACAAAACATGAAATCCATGTATTTGCTTATACTACCTCTGGTCAGCTAAGAAATGCTGTAAATGTTAGTTGTGCTACCGTGTTAACTACTTTGACGAGAATCAAACTAACATTTCAAAGTTCTATCCTCAACCATATATCAGTTAAGCTAACAAAACACCACATACAACTGTGACTACTGAACAAAAGTGACCTTTTAAATTAGTAATTGTGACTAAATTTATAGTACCAAATGCTCATTCACTTCATGGAAAACAGTGAACTTCATCTTGATGGGATTTCCTCACCAAAGAATTGCGAAAAACAATTGTCAAACTGGGGCAGCTTGTTATTTCTGAGGTGAAAAGCCTCCATTCCTGTTCCTCTTTAAGGTGTGAGGTATGTAAGCCACTAATTAGGATTCTCAAAAGAGGGATCACTTGAGTTTGCGAAACACCTTCAGGAACACAACATAATAGCTTGTCTGAGTCACTGTAGATGTCTGTACTGGGTCCTGAAATCTAATACAGGAGCTTAGGTTTCCTGTTGTAGCTTGTTTCTTGACTTTAGGTTGACAAATAATAAGTTATTTCTTTTTTTTAGGATGACAGCAGAGGGAAGGTGTAATTAAAGCATCATAGCCTGCCAGGCAGCAGATCCCTGCACTGCAGTTGCTGAATTAGCAGCAGCAGCTAGCTGCTCTGAAATGCAGAAACAGCAGACTTCCACAGTTGTGCAATCCCCATCCCATGTTAGTGTGGCAGGCAGAGGAGCGAGCAGAAAACAGGGATCCAACACAGAGCGAGGGCACTTACCCGGTGACCAGCCTCGTTGATTGGAGACAAGTAAGGAGGGTGGGAGGAGGAGAGTGAACAAGATACGCAAAAAGGCAGGATGTGCATGGAGAGAACAACACAAGGCATAATCAAAGACAAAGAGTTGGGACAAGAAAGGAAAACTGAAATTAGAAATTAAAAAGTGAATGGATTAGGTAGACAGCTATTAATCATTAAAAAACAAAATTAAAGAAAAGCTAAGTGACAATGTGATTAAATCAATTGTTAATGGTTGGTGGTTAGTGATAATAATAAGCAAATAAATAGTTTTTGCCTGACTGACTGTGTTAGCAAATGCAAAATCATGTGGTGAAGCAAATCAACGTGCTGAGTCAAACATATAACTTATTATTAACTTATTATAAAATAATTGTTATACTAATACTTTATATTAAACTTACTCTTAGCTTTTACAAATATATCTCGTCAAACTAGCTATGAAAATTCCATATGGTAATAAAAAAAACAGCGGCGAATGAATGAAATTAATGTATAAATCAATGAAAAACGTGTAGATGTAGTAATAATATATGGCTTTGTCAAACCAAAATCAAACCAAATCATTTGAAGTAACATTTCGGGTTAATAACAAGGCTATAAAAATTTAAAGCTGCGAAGGCAAAGTGCCTCTTGAAGATAATGTAGCTGTTAGCCTAATGTTAGCCCAGCTAGCTAACTGTTTGGCAAGGAAGAAAAAGTAAAAAAGGGTCGTGATATCAACTAAATAGACAACAACAGTGGTTGATGAGCAAACATGACAAACCAAAAGATCACCGTGCAAACGAAAAGAGTGACTTTAAGGGTGCTGGCAGCTTTTTGAATTGAATTTCGGGGGAATGAACTGTTCAACTGTCATGTGATCGTTTATCCATGTCGGAAACAAGCTTCACTTAAAACCTTGAATTTAAGACTGTGTAGACGCGCTGAAACCATGATGTCTCGCTCCTTACGTCTACAACTAAACTAGGACAACATAGTGCAAACAAAGTGCTCGAAACGCGGTCTGTAAATATCGGAAATTCCGGCCTTTTTCGCCTTTCATACTCACCATCTTCTATTTTGCTGTATCTGCTAGTCAAGTTGAGGAAGCGCCTACGCACGTTCAGCGTCAAGCCGTTGACCAATGAGAGGAGAGAATATCAGCGTATGCGTCAATGCAAACATAATACTTCCTTTTGTCCTTTCTAAATAAAACATGTGGAACTTAAGACGTCTTTGAAAACCATAAAATCTAATCTGTTATTAACGATAAATTACACGACTAACATCGTTTTTTTGTTCTTAAAATGCTGTAAACGGTAAACATAAAAACTCACATTATAAACTTATGTTCATGCGCCACATACACTATTTTGACAAAAGCGGACGTTTAATTTAAAATGATGATATCAGCGGAAGTTGCTAGCTCTCTTGTATCGCTTAGCTTTACGTTCGTCAGTAAAAGCGACGTGAGGAGCAGTATTCCGCAGAATATTCGAGAGGTAAGGTGCGAAATTATTTCACCACATGTATCTCGGCATTATCTGACCTAGATCGACAACTGTTATTATACAGAGAAAAGGCAGCTAGCTAGTGAGCCCAGAGAATACAACTTAATCATATTATCTTCACCCAACCGCGTCGACAGCGCTTGGCTAGTAACTGCGTTAGCTTTGAGATGCCAATTGGCTTCGCTACTGCATTTGGACTCCGACTATTTCCTGGAATTCTGACGTTATGAACGGCTGTATTTATAACAGTCACAGGACTAACGACGCAGCTATAAGTAACGGTTATCCTAAAAATATACTCGTATAATCTCAAGGATAAGTAGACGTTTGTGGGTATATATTTTGCAGTCAGACGGTTTTTATAAATTTTTAAATAATTCGGTAACGGAACACGTGTAATGTTAACTTTAGCCAGTTAGCCGTTTGTCGTTACTGTTAACCTGTGCGCTGAGTTATGCAATATTTAGCTAATTCGTGTAGTTCTCGGAACAGCTAACGTTAGTGAAGTTACATCGTACGTGACGGCCGAGCCACCCACCTAATGAACGACAACGTCGGCTGTCACACATGATGATGCTAATGCTAGCGTCCGCGCTTTCATTTGTGTAACAATATGTTTCTTTTTCCGAAAGGTCCCCAAGCCCCGAGGACGTTCCGGATAATCTTCTTCTGTCTCAGTTGGCCTGGCACCTGCACTTTTTGGACGCTTTAGGGTGTTTAACTGTGCACCTTTAAGAGCTAAAAAAAAAAATCATTAAGAACCCTGCTGCCATCAATACAACACCAGCGTCAGCTATCAACCACCGTTCACTGCGGCTCTTGGACGATCAGCGTTGTGTTTATGTCTTTGTTTTGCGAAAACGGTAAGTTGTGGAGGAACAATCTCTGATTTATTTAAAATATCTAACGTGATGTGATATGTGGTTATGTGTTCTCTAAATCGATGAGGCGATAGTCGGCGTGATTGTGCAATAATATGTGTTTTCTGTGCCTCTGTATCAAAATGGCGTCTCCCAGTCCCCTCACTCGTGTGCAGTGACTGTATGACGCACTCTGCACCAAGCAGCCAGCTAAGCTAGCTAGCCCTCTTCTGAAATAGACTCGACCTCTGCCCTTCTGAAACACCTCGGCTCTTGACTCTGCCAAAGCAGTTTGAGAGTCATTTAATGTCGAATCACACCGACTTGGCTGAGAAAATAACTAGCACGAACTGCGTAGTTGGTATTGGAGCCGTCAGCGGGGGGAGAGTTGTTTGGCAGCTGTAAGGCCTCCTGTTTTTGACCTAATAACAAGAGAAGGCCTTATGTGACTAAAGCCAGAGGCCCTCATGTAAGACAAAAGGCTTTCACAAAACCATTTTTGTACGTACATGGCCACAAAAGCCTCCAGTTTTGTGCCTGGGTTTTATTTGTCTCCTGTTGACTAATCTATCACGCTGCTCACTGCTGGATCACATGGATATTTGCTGGATTTGATTTTTGTCAGCACAATTGTCACATCAGAGGCTCTTAACACCAATAAGCTGTATTTATTCTCAAACTTAGAGGAAATATTTGAACAATAGACTCTGTAATATCCCTCAACTAATTGGTTGAAGTCTTTATTGCCTGTTGCTTTGGTTTCCAGCATATTTAAGTCCAAACTCAGTCTGGTTTGGCCAAGTAACAGCTGTTAGCAAAGAATAATCATGCGCAACAGTATCCTGTGTTATTTAGTTATTTGTGGACGGTGAACTCTCAAGAGCACAGAACTTTAATTCGCAGAATAAATGATATAATCAGGGCTTCAACTAGAATTTATTTTTTATATTTTTAATAATTATTACTTTAAGGTTAAACTGTAATACAAAAATTCAAAATGTCCCAGAGTAATAATTTAAACCCTGAGTACTGAGTTCTGTTAATCAAGACTCAGACAGCCAGCAAATATTTACATTATGAAGGAGAGTAGAGCTCAAACTGCTGAGATTATTATGC
This sequence comes from Ctenochaetus hawaiiensis, assembly GCA_029783645.1. Taxonomy (NCBI): domain Eukaryota; kingdom Metazoa; phylum Chordata; class Actinopteri; order Acanthuriformes; family Acanthuridae; genus Ctenochaetus; species Ctenochaetus hawaiiensis. The sequence continues at coordinate 2,557,990 of JAPZDY010000007.1, read as the reverse complement.
ATTCTTATCTAAAATTAAAAAGGTAAATTTACTATTTAAATTCAGTAAATATGTTGGAGATTTTATCCTGAAAATTAACGTTGCAGCATGACTGCATATCTGCACGTGCAGTGCTCAGGTTCAGAAACACTGCGTTGCATTTATGGCACAGTTTGCTGTTAAAAGAACTGACAAACTTAATTTTAATGATCTCTATTCAGTCCAGTTGATTCGAACTCACATGTTGTTGCTGTGAAATGTTTCCCATTAAATATTAATGGATATTTTTTTGTCCCCCTCCTGTTTCAGAGCTGTTGCGCAGCCGTTGGAACCTGTGTGGTGGAAATCTAGCCTTCAAGCAAGGAGCTTGCGGCCACAGCGGCACAGCGTTTTTCATGTCAGAGACCGAGCACGCTTGCAGTCGTTTATGTCATCCCCTCTTTTCCAGACAGAAGATCCCGAAAAATCCCCAACCAAGATCCTTTTATCTTACTGATAGTGCTAACATCCAGCCAAAATGTCTGTCAACGTCAACCGCAGCGTGTCAGACCAGTTCTATCGCTACAAGATGCCCCGTCTGATTGCCAAGGTAACGGCTCACCGTCTCAGCTTTTTAAGTTCTGTACAAATTTGAGTTTTTGACATGTTTGAAAACTTTTTGCTCTGGTGGAGAAAACTGCAGCCTTATAGTGCAGACAAACCTAGATTCTGTATAAAGACTTCTGGAAGTAATTCTGTCATAATGGCCTGTTTTATCTCATCCAGGTTGAAGGCAAAGGGAATGGAATCAAGACGGTCATTGTCAACATGGTTGATGTTGCAAAGGCACTAAACAGGCCTCCAACATGTAAGTAACATGATGTGCAGCTTCATCCTGTTAACAGCTGCCTTTCAACAATCCCCTTTTAATTATTCACTGTATTTTTTCTTATATTTAACTGTGGCCTCTGATGTCTGATCAGTCCTGTTCTTCTCTGCAGACCCGACCAAGTTTTTTGGTTGTGAACTCGGTGCTCAGACCCAGTTTGATACCAAAAATGATCGTTACATCGTCAACGGATCCCATGAGGCGAACAAGTTGCAGGACATGTTAGATGGGTTCATCAGAAAATTTGTGCTGTGTCCCGAGTGTGACAACCCTGAAACTGATCTGGTAAATATTTCACAGCATCTGTAACGTCGCAGCAAGGAAGTTTAACCACAAACACAATCATTGACAGGTGGCCGTAGTTTCAGGATCGCACAAACTGAGAGGGTTCCAGTTAACTGGTTTCCCAAAATGAACAGTAATTTGAATAGCAAAGCAAAGATTTCCTGGAATCTGATTATTTGACTTGATTTAGAATTTAATATGAGATTTAATGTTTTTTCTTACAGCATGTCAATCCCAAGAAACAAACCATTGGTAATTCCTGTAAGGCCTGTGGATACCGTGGCATGCTAGACACCAGACACAAGCTCTGCACGTTCATCCTCAAAAACCCACCCGGTGAGATTTTCCTGTCTGGCAGCTGCAAGAGCAACAAGAACCCGTTATACACACACACACACACACTGTTAGTATTGAACCGTTATTCTGCCTCTCTGTTCTGTATAAAAGTCACAGAGGCAGAATGAGGGATCATAATTATCTGCCTGCAGCAGAAGCAGTGAAAAAAGCTGAATAAGGGCTAATGTGACAGTGCAGCTGATGATCCAGCTTCCTCCTGGGTGGAATATAACAGGAACTTGTTGTCAGGCAGGTGTTACAATAACTGTTCTGCTTCTCCGATAACAGAGAGCACTGATACCGGATCCGCATCCGTGAAGAAAGAGAAGGAGAAGAAGAACCGCAAGAAGGACAAGGAGAACGGCTCTGGAAGTGGAGAGGCTGGAAACCATGACAACATCGATGCTCCTGAGGCTGTGGTAGGTTTCCTCCGTTCAGACGAGTCCAAGACCAGGAAACACTTCGCCCCGTGTGAGAGTCACACAGGTGTTTGACCAGATGTTCAAGTTTCTCAACAGAAAACATGGAAACCTGATAACAGTCGAAGGCGTACTGACGTATTTGCTCACTGCTGGATCATTAAGAGTCTCCCACCGTCTGTTCGCTGAGTTCAGTGTCCTGACTGTGTTCACTGCTAAAACAAAGATGGATAAATAAAGAAACTGTAACAAAGTCCAAAGTCCCCCCCCCCCCACTGCTTTAGTCAGTCAGGCTTTATCAGCTTGTTGATGTAAATATACAAAAATTTGCTTCACTCTTCAAAATTCGTCCAAAGTGACAGAATTCAGGCTCAGATTTCATCAGAAATGTGCAACGACTTCAGACACAAACCTCAGTGAACTTCTGCAGGAGGCTGCTAACTTTGAGTCCAGAGTTCACTTTGAATTTTCACTTTTTTTCCCCACAAAACCTTTAAAACAGATTCTGTGAACTTTAGTAAATTGAGACTCACTTGAGTATAAAGTACCAGGAGTCATTTATTTACAAGAGATGGTTTAACTTTTTTTTTAATCGCTGCAAGAACATGTTTTTGTGTTTTACTGTGTGGAAGAGCTTGAAATAAAAAACCATGCAAACATTTTTCATCCCCTCCACCCTTTGATTTTCCAGGATGGAGATGACGATGATGAGGACTGGGCGGAGGAGACGACAGAGGAGGCGCAGAGGCGGCGAATGGAGGAGATCAGCGACCACGCCAAGAACCTGACGCTCAGCGAAGACCTGGAGAAACCCCTGGAGGAGAGGGTCAACCTCTTCTACAACTTTGTCAAAGTAAGACTCCTCTGACTGATGATTCGCTGTCGGACTTCATTCTGCTTCCTCTTCCTGTTTACTGATGTTGCTGTAATGAGACAAAACTCCAAAGTTTTAGTTGATTTCAGGAGTCTGACTGCAAGTTTACAGTCAGTTCTCACTATTTTTTACTTGGTTATCATGGAATTAGCTTTCAGTCAGTCTGTAAAATGGTAAATACTGAGAAATTTACTCTTGAAAGAGTTGCTAGAGTCAAAAGATGAGTGATGAGTGAAAATAATACATTTATGAGCTAAAATTAAATTGCTCAGCGTATCTGGAGCACAAACAAATGTTTTACTGCCACTGATCAAATAAAATATAAATGATTAGAAATGACTGTCAATACTTGATGATATCATAAAGAAAAAGAGGAAACTGGAAAAAATAATGGTGTTATTTACACAATCAGCTTCCAGGTAAAAACTGTCACAAATAATTCAGAGGAATTCGTTGACCTTGAAGGGAACACTTTCACTTTGACTCGTGTTTCCGCCCTCTGACTCTACTGCTTCCTGTTCCAGCAAAAGAAGGAGAGTGGAACCATCGATGCAGCCGATAAGGAGATCTTGGCGGAGGCGGAGCGTCTGGATGTGAAGGCCATGGGCCCCCTCATTCTCAGCGAGCTGCTCTTCGACGAGAACATCCGCGACCAGATCAAGAAGTACAAACGCCACTTCCTGCGGGTGAGTTGAATGATGTTTGAGTGGCAGAAACCAGAGGCTGTAAAATGAAGCCAGCATGGGAGTACAAAAACCTGCAGTTCCTCGAATGGCCACTTGAGGCTGACTTTGTTCAGTCCACATAGAGTCTCACATTAAAATGCCCAACTTTACAGCAGACGTAAACATGTTTACAGCCCGGTCCGGAAACTTTTTGTCCTGTTCATGACAACTGTACAGATACAAGTTTTTATAAAACTCATTCATTTTAATTGTGTTAAAGCTTAAAGTTTTCAATTATTAAGGGCTTGTCTGTTTCACCTAAACAAAACTAGTTTTGAATTATTTTGAATTAATAAATATTTAATCAAATTTTGACCCAAGAGAATCAGAGATAAATCATGGATTCTCAAATATTCCCAGCCTGATCCATAACCGTCTCTCTGCACCATTTTCAACATTCTTCCACAGTTTCACTCCTCAGGACTTCAGACTGTCAAACATTGACTGATTTTTTTTCTGATTTCCCCCCTCAGTTCTGCCACAACAACAAGAAGGCCCAGAAGTATCTGTTGGGAGGTTTCGAGTGTGTTGTGAAGCTACATCAGGTTCAGCTGCTGGCTCGTGTTCCCATCATCCTCAAAGACCTGTACGATGCCGACCTGCTGGAGGAGGATGTCATTTTATCCTGGGCAGAGAAGGTTTGTGTGGCACTGACGGTCAAACTTTACACAGATGTTGTAGAACTACCACTGTTTTTCCTCTTAAAACACACAACTTTGGACCAGATCTGCACGTCTGATGTTAAAATCTATATATTCAACAAACAGCTGTAATATCAGGTCACATGTTCTAATGTGTATTGAAATTTTAAATTTTCTATGATATCAGCGGAGTTGTCTAATGTCACATAGTTATTTAATTAGTTGTATGAATAGATATTATGCAGCTAGTTTAACTTTGATCCACTAACAGTGAGGACTCGGTGTGTGACGAGCTCAGTTTGAATTGTCATTGTGTTTAATCAGGCTGCTGTGAAGCTGACTGACTCTGTTTTCGTCCCGAAGGTTTCCAAGAAGTACGTCTCTAAGGAACTTGCCAAAGAGATCCACGCCAAGGCTGCTCCTTTTGTCAAATGGCTGAAGGAGGCGGAGGAGGAGAGCGAGGGCAGCGAGGAGGAGGAGGAGGAGGAAGATGAGAACGTAGAGGTAAAGGACTCACACAGATTATTTAGTTTTCGTATTAAGTTTTTAAGTAATCTGAGTTTTATCCTGAAATAAATCTAAATGATTTCATGCAGAAAATATAAAAACAAATGTTGGCAGCTGCAGTTCACTGTGTGTTTTTCTTATGATTGAGTTCAATCGCCGGGATAAAAATTTAAATCAGACAAATTATTAGTCAAAGCAGAGTTATTAGTCGTGTCTGGAGGGGAGTTTTGAAAGATTAGGGTGGGGTTGTGGGTTTCAAAATTTCACACAAATGTGTTAACATGATTAAATAATGAAGTGATGACCTTTCATATGAAAAAGGTCAAAGGTCAGTGTCACTCTGAAGTGTCCAAGTGTCCATAATTCAACACCAAAACTCGGACAGAAGTTCAGATTGTGACAATATTTTCACATTTGGTCCGAGACTGAATCAGTAAAACTGTTCCTCACTGTTCACCTTCACACTGAGCTGATGGGTTAGATCTTGTTTGCTGCCGGTTTGAACGTGTGTGTGTGTGTGTGTGTGTGTGTGTGTGTGTGTGTGTGTGTGTGTGTGTGTGTGTGTGTGTGTGTGTGT
>JAPZDY010000007.1:2509542-2532404 GCA_029783645.1 Ctenochaetus hawaiiensis | reverse complement strand
CTTAAAACATCGCAACTTACATCGCAATTTTTTAGAAAAGCTGCCACGAATTCAGGCATTTTAGGCCGCAACAATCTGGAGGGAAACGCCCGCGAAATCTTGGAGGGACTGAAAGATGTCTTTGTGAATTGTAACTTAAAGAACAGCAGCGAATCCTCACATTCGAGAAAATCCCTCATGACTTATTTATTATTTTGTTGCTGCTGATTATTTTTCTGTCAGTGAACTTTTTATTTTAGCTTCATTTCCATCAACATGCCTCAAAAAAGTCAGTTCAGGTCTCCAGAAAGTCTTTTTTTATCTCCTTTTTTTATTGTTTTGCAGCTGTAACTTTTTTATGCATTGCGTCACACACACACACACACACACACACACACACACACACACACACACACACACAGATGTATGTGTCATAAACACATGCAGGCCAGACGAGGCTGCGTGATGCATTTGATTCTGGAGACGGGATTCCCTGCTAATTGCTTTTCATTTCCTTTCGCTCCACGATTTCCTCTGCAGAAATGTGATTATAATTACAGGGGTGATAGTAAGCGCTCAGCGGCCTACACACACACACACACACACACTCTACCTCTCTGCTCTCTCTCATTGTCTTCCATCCCACCTTGTCTATATTTAGCAGTGCAGCCCTGAGCTGCTCATCACACTCTTTTATATCAGCGAGGCCGAACACACTGCGGTGAAAAAACGGCCTCTGACTGTACTGACAGTAAATATTGAGTTCTGCTGTGCTTGATTCATTGCTGTGCTTACATGGTCACGTATACACACACACACACACACACACACACCCTCGAACACACACACAAACAGATCCAAGTGATTTTTCATGTCCCCCTCCTCTCTTTGAATGTCTGTTAGGAAACAGTTTTGTCGTTTGTGTCCATGAATTCATTTCCGTCTGTCTGAATCCTCCTCATCAATAGACATGATTGAATTAATAATTTCCTCTCCTTGTGTCTCTCTCCTTCTCTTAGTCAAGCTTTTTGAGGTGATCGAGACGGAGAGGACGCTCTACCTGGTGATGGAGTACGCCAGCGGAGGTGAGACAGAAATAAAACCACGTTCCTCCAGCTTGTAGCTTTGGAAAAATCGTCTCAAAAGCCTGAAAAATATAAAAATTTCCTTGACCCAAATACGAAGCTGCTGCTAAAACACTAAAGTTTAAACATAAAACAGCTGATTGTGTTTGCACTCACATTCCTACAAACACAGGTGGACTTTAAAAGATACTGTAAAACAAAAATAATGTGAAAAACTATTTGCAACCTGCAGAGCTGCTGTGCAGAAGAGCAGATATGATGAGTGTAAGTCTGAACACTGTGTGCTGCCCCCGAGGTCCCGAGTATGATTTATTAACACCAAACATGATAAATGTGTGTGTTAATAATTCAAACAGACTGGGAGTGTGTGTACAGTGTGTAGACTCTGCTTCTGCTGAAGAACTCAAATCTCTGGTGGTTTTCACACTTTCAACCAGAAACACAATTGGAATAAGTGAGTTTAAGGAGATGAATCACCATGTTGTGATGTGAAGTTACATAAAAGTGAGCGTGCAGATTTCCAACAAATCTTAAAGGCAACAATTTATATTATGAGTCCATTATTTTCTTATTTTTCTTGATTTTTTTGGATCTATTTTGGCAATTCAGTTAAAGTTTAGTTACATTTGGATAAAAGTTTGTCTGTTTTAAGTATAATTAGTGAGAAAATGCATATTTTTTTCACAGAAAGGTCATTTGGAAAATCATATGGAACAAAAGGAGCCATAAAATAAAGATGAAGTGAATTTAGTTTTTAAAATGTGAAGCTGCTCTGTGGAGATGAAAGCAAACGTCACTGCAGAGACATGAATGAGCTGATGGAGAAGGAGGAGAAAGACGGATGCTGATTAACTCGTGAAAACATTTCCTGGAAAAGTTTCCAGCCACAAACAACTTGATTGGACAACCTGACGAGAACTGGCATTTATTTCCTGTCAGGTCGTCCAATCAGATGTCTGCGTGTGTCACGGTGTCTTTATTTGGCTGCATCACTGAGTTTACTTTATGAAGGTTATTTTTTTCTTTTTGTGGGCAAAGTTTCCTTTAATTTCTCATTAAATGCGACGTCACACATGCAGAGGACCGAAAAGTCACATCTTGTCATTGATTTCTTGGAAAGGTCGCATTCGAACTGCTGAGCCAAGCGGAGACGACAAATTGTGAAGATCTGCTCACCGAGAAGCAAATCAGATTACCACTAAGATGGGAACTGTTTTCATAGGCCAATTGCATTAGATGGTAATGAAGAAAATCTAATATTTCTCTCAGTTTGGGATTGATTTTCCTGGAAATCGAGCAGAATCTGAAGGTGACCCCCTCAGCTCCGTCTGCGGCACCTTTTCATCCTGATCCAGAGCTGCAGGAATGAAAGGTCTTGCTGTCTTCAACTGTTGACTGGAAGCTAAACTGCAACATCTTTGATTTTAATTTGATTTTTCCTCCTTTAACCAAATAATGACTTTGAGCTAAAATGCTAAACTGAGATAAATGGTGAACTTAAAGCCTGTTTATCTGAAATATCTCAGCATTGTCAGTCCGACTGTTTCAGCATGCTGATATGATCATTTATCTCAAGCACAGCTTAGCAGAGCTGCTAACATGGTTGTAACGTCGTTTCATTTCATGTTGCCTGAAAATGTTTCAACATAATTTTTAACTTTCAGTTTCACTTTCTTACATGACCCAGATTTCTCTTCCCTCTTTGCATGTGGTTTTTAGTTGGTTTTTTTTCTCTCTACGGAGACAAACATAAAACTTTCATGCTACTTTCCAGTTTTCTGTCCCATAATCTCGTCCCCATGTTCAGCACATGTTGTGCCCTGTGGCTCTGACATGTAAGGTGTGAGCTGCCACAGTCTGTCTTCAGCCGTTGAGTCAGAGAGGTGATGAGTTGTTGCTTTTCTGAAGCTCTGAAGGAAAGAAATGTACACTTGCTGCCTCTGCAGGTCAGCAGAGAGAGGGGGGGTGTATAGGATTCAGGAAAAGAGGGGGAGGTGATATTTTGTTTCTTGTTGTTGTGTTTAGTTCCTCTTTTTTTTTGCCTCGGTATGGACGTGCACACACACGCCAGCCACTCCAGTTCAATTAGCACATGAGCGAGCGTGGTCACGTTTTGGCTGGAAGTGTGCAGGAGTGTGGGCCGAGCGAAGGGAAGGATCTGCTGCTGGAGTCGAGCTCCGCGGCAGCTTCAGGCCTCCGGGAGAGGCCGAGTGTGGAGGAAGCTGCAGCTCCGCACTTTCCTCAATATGTTCGAGAAACGCCCTCGAAGCATGCACATGGGTGACAGTGCAGGCCAGCTGCTCGGAAAAGTTCACCCTCCAGTTATTTTTACGAGTATTGGCTTATTTTTATTAAAACTATGACTCACTTTCTGTTTCTGCCGTCATTTATATCTGTATGTTCTTTCATTCACTGCTTCTGTTCTTTAACTGAGTCTTTGTCTTTTTCTGATTCCCTCCCTCTTTCTCTGCATCCCGTTTGCAGGAGAGGTCTTCGACTACCTGGTTGCACATGGAAGAATGAAGGAAAAAGAGGCCAGGGCTAAATTTAGACAGGTACCCAGCTTTCTCCCCCTGCAGTGTTCTGGTTTCACACCTCTGCTCCCGGCTCTGCCTCAGACGCTTCGCCGTCCTCTGTCCTGCTTCTGGGACAGCAGCCTGAAGACGGATGAGAAACGTCCAACGCTGGTTCTCCTCCCATCACTCACCTCCCAGTGACTGTCACACTCAGTCCAAAGTCACTGGGTCTGGTTGGACCAGAGCAAGCTGGACAAAATGCTGCACCAGTTTTAAACAGCGCTAATCACAAACTGAGATCTTTTCTGTAAACGTTTCTGCAAAAAAGATGCATTTAAATCACAAAAGCAAGAAAACAACTATCACAATTTATTCCAGAGAGCTTTGAGACTTTGTCAGACTGAACACAAACTGTGTCACAGAGACAGAGTCTGTCAGAGTCTGTACTTGGTTGTATAATCGTGTTACTCCTCAGCCTGAGAGTTTTAGCTCATCTCAGTTGAATCCTGCATGAATTCGAGCGTTCGTTGTGGTTTGTTTTGGTGCATTCTGCAGTCAGCCATGATGGACCCTCAGTTCTCTGCTCAGCTTTGATCAGCAGACGTGCAGAGTGATGCATCATGTAACTGATCTGTAGTCGGGGTCATAACAATGTAGAGGAGAAGTATTACATCAGAGTACAAACTGCAACTTTGCTCCAGCTGACTGCTCACAGTTTATCACTGCATCAGATCAGGTCTGTTTAAAGGAAAAGCTAATGTGACTTTACCTAAAAACCCCTAAAAACTTGGCTTTTCCATATAAACTTGAAATGTCATGAATGAATGTAGGCTGTACAAGTTGTAGTTAAGTTCAAGTCTTTATTATTTATTATATAATTAGAGTTTAACTCCTGAAACCTGCTTCATCTGGACTGTGTGGAGGCGGATTGATCAGATTTTATTGACAGCGGTCTGGCGACAAAAGCAAACAGCCACACAACTGTTGACAGATTCAGATGTTGCTAAATCCTGATCGCTGCTGAAAGTTACATGACATCAGCTTTTCCAGTCACTTCAAGCCAGAAAAATAAGAAAAAAAAACAACCACTTTAAAGGAGATCTGTCCCCTGATATCACCAAATCTGTTTCGACTTTGGCAGAAAATGTTGTGTTTTCGACTCCATTGAGAAAAGCCTTTTTTTGGGGGGCTTTTTAAAAAGCAGCTGTGTGTTCGTGCAGTTTCACTCTCCATGAGGACGGAGATGTGTTCAGCAAAAAACTCAAAATCCGATCGATTGAAAATTTAATTTAAAACTATATCTTGTTTAGTTTTTGCTGTTCTGCCCCTTAAACTTTGCATCAGTGTAGATTTTGACATGTTGCCTTTAGCAACAAAGGAAAGTGAAACAGCAGATTTGGTTGTTTGTGCTGCAATAACAGAGGAGTTTCTGCACCGAGCAGGAAAGAGTGAATATTAAGTTTTACAGCCACAATAATGTTTCAAGGTGAAAAGTCAAGAATTGTGCAAACACACTAATGAATTTTCTTCCAATTTAATTATAAACTGCAGATGCAAAACAATAGAATAAAGATGCACTAATTAAAAATGCACATTTCTTAATGATGCATCACAGCCGTCGTGCAGCCTGATAGCAGGACTGTGAGACAGATGAGAGCAGAGTTTTTCTCTTTCTCACCCTCCTGGTGTCTTCAGCCCCACCTGTTTTATCTTTCCTGTCAGATTCGACCACATCTCCTCCTCCTCTTCTTCTACCACATCCTTTATGGCAGCCTGAGAGCAGAACAACAGACTTCTAACTGAACTCTGCTCGTCTCTTTTCTGTCTGCAGATCGTGTCGGCGGTGCAGTACTGCCACCAGAAGCACATCGTTCACAGAGACCTCAAGGTGAGTTCAGAGAAGCCACAGCGACCGGTAGCACAAAGTTCTCTCAGAAAGAGGCTGAGGCGACTTTTTTTTTTCCTGCACAGACCGAAGCTTCAGTTGACCAGAATGCAATGCGGCCACATGTGTCGTTCAAAAAGAGAGGGGCAAAGGGTGCAGAAGTTGTCACTGTGTTCTCTGAAGTTCAGGCCTTATTGGAAATGAAGGCTGTTACCAACAAAACTAAACAAACTGTTGACAGATAAATAATTGTTTTGATGTGCCATTTTTAAGGAAGTAAAGCATGATCCTCCAACACAGAAGAAGAATAAAAACACAATAGAAGAAACACTTTTACAACCCAACCAAGCAGAGTCAAAAACAAGTTCAGTGGAAACAACTATAGTGTTTTTATACAGTTTTACTTTGGTTTTGTAGTTCTTTTATTATATTTTATCTAATATTTTTGGTTTTTCATTTTGCAGGGGCCATGTGTGATAACATTAGTTTTTTTTTGCTTTAGTTTTCTTTTTTATATTAGTGCATATTTTTGTATTTGTATAAAAGAGCAGAAGACCAAAACTAAAAACCAGGTGACCTCTTTTTGGTTTCACAAAATACCTCCTGACAGAATTTGTCATGACGTGTAAAAGACAGTTTAAAACAAAATGCATGTAATTTTCTATTTGATTTCACTTGCGTAACTGACAAAAACTCAGATTCACCCACATCAAACAGACATTAATGCTGGTGTATGTGTGCGTGTGTGTGTGCCGATGCCAGCAGATACCAGTTCAGCTTTGAACTTTGATCACATGTTGATGTGAAGTTTGGACGTTAAATGTCAGAAGACTTTCTGTAGTTTAAATCTTTCATTTCCAGCTGCAGAAACCTGAATTTTTTAGATGATAATTAGCTTCACACGACCGATACTGACGCTTATATTTGATATTATAAATGTTAATTTAAACCCCTCATTAGTTCGCTGATGAAGTGTCTCCACCTTTAAGGTTAATTACCCCTCTGACTCATTTTAGATAGAAAGGTCACAGGAAGTTGACGTCAGTGTTTTCGGTTTGACGGCTCTCCTCCTGACTCCCATCATGCTTTTTCCTCAGCCTTCAAACCTCCTTAAGATAAAACTTTAAGTCAAAGTCGGTGTGTAACTGCAGCCTCCAAACCGCTCACATGTTCTGCACCACATCAGCCGTTGTGGCGTAAATGGATCTCCTCCATTTCGCAGCCGTGACGCGTTTTTACAGAGTTTAAATATTGAGGCGTCTTTATTTTTATCCCGTCGTCGGTGTGAGTCACTCGGCTAAGTGAAGCCGTGTTTTCCCGCTGCTCGTCCGAACTGTTTCCTCCGCAGAGCTTCATGAATGATCCATGAGGACGGAGATGTGAGAGCGTCTCCTCCGCCTGCTGCATGACGTTCATGTGTGTGTGTGACGAGGTCAGATGTCCACGTGTCGCTGGAGACGCTGTCGAGAAATTTATGGAGCTTTAAAAACTACATGAGCCTCAGTCCCTCAGGCTCCAACTGAAGAACTTTTAGTGCTAATGACGTCAAGAGTGTCACCAACTGTGATCATTTATTCATTCATTCTGCCGTTGATGCTGGTCAGCCACGGTGCACCGAGTGTGTTTTACTCTCGATGCACCTGAACGCCTCGCAGGTCAACTGTTCCGTACAGATGTTTGAGTTAAAATCTTCCTTGATGTTTCAACACTTTGATGCACAAAGGAGAGTTTCACTGCTCAATAAGATAATTTATGATATTGTATTTCCTGGCTGAGTGTTAAAAAACTACTGAGAGTAATTCACAAAATATACATAACTGTTCCTGTAATTGGTTTGTGTTAAAGGCAAAATTCTGTATTGATAATGACACTGACTTTTAGTTTAACCCCGGTGTAAAAAAAACTTACACTTCTGTTAATGTTTGGAGTTTGAAAAAAAGTAGTTACATCAGTTAAAAATGATCATAATTGCAAAAATAGTTTCAACTTCTGCTGCTGCTTTTTATTTTTATGGTGAAGGTCTTTTTGAAGCTTTGTAAACCTTGAATATGTCAACAGTTCATATATTTCCACATAAAACAGCCTTAAAATTGTCTATAATTTGATTCTGTGTTTTGTTATGTTCTCACATTTTAAACAACTTTTAAATTCTACGAAATCCTCCAAGGACATTTATAAAAGTTGATGCTTTGTTACATTTTACTCTGGTGTTAAAAAAGGATCATAAACCTCTGACTTTTTTTGTATTTTTGTCGTGGCTCAGGCTGAAAACCTGCTCCTCGACGCAGACATGAACATCAAGATCGCGGACTTCGGCTTCAGCAACGAGTTCACGCTGGGCAACAAGCTGGACACGTTCTGTGGTTCTCCGCCGTACGCGGCGCCGGAGCTCTTCCAGGGGAAGAAGTACGACGGGCCGGAGGTGGACGTCTGGAGTCTGGGGGTCATCCTGTACACGCTGGTCAGCGGCTCGCTGCCCTTCGATGGACAGAACCTGAAGGTCGGTACGATGAGGACGAGGTGACGTCAGCAGATGTTGAGACCTGATTCCACATAAAAACACATTTGTTACTTAAACTCTGTTTTTGACTTCAGCTCTCTGCACTTTACTGTCATTTAGGCACGTAGAAGTTACTTGTTATCCAGCTGCAAATTGTTATTTTCAAATGTATTTTTAGACCTTCACGGTCGTCTGCTTTGTACTGGAATGGTGGAATATTTTCCTGAGTAAAATTCAGAGTGAAATGTTTGCTAAGTTTCTCACAGGCTGCAGGAGAAGCAGGTAACATGAGATTTAAGGATTGTTTTTGCAGACAAAAGACGTTTGTGGGAAAATGAGACGTACATTTAAAAGTGGAAGCAGCTGCTGGATTACAGTCTTAACCAAAACCTGTTTCTAGTTTAAAGCATTTATCTATAATCGATTTTTTTATCACTACAATTTCTTTGCAAACATTTTAACCTCTATGGTTAGATACTTGCAAAGTTTGTAGGTCTTTGGGTAATAATTGTTGCTATTTCCATTGATTCCAAAACTAAAGATTTTATTCTGTTTTACCGTACTTTTCGGACTATAAGCTGCACCCACTAAATTTAACAACTAAAACCACTAAAGCTGTCTTCTTCAGTGTCGGAATTTAACAGCCTCAGAATTACTTCGTCACACACTCTCTCGTTAATTTTCGTCCATAAATTAGCCGCATGGTAGTTTAAGCCGCAGGGTTCAAAGCGTGTGAAAAAAGTAGCGGTTTATAGTCCGGAAATTACGGTAGTGAATTTAAAATATTAAAACCACTTTAAAGCTGATTCAGTCAGTTTTTATCTATTATTCTTTCCACTCTGCATTCTCAAGGTTTTCTAATGGATGATCAAATGACAGTCTGACTCACCTGACACAGACTGATTGGTAGTTTAAAGAAACGCTGGGTTTTCGGTTGTTTTGTTTTAAAGAAATTTTCTCCCTACAGCACAGTGATGATGTTTGCAGCCAAATTCTGCGGAAATTAAACAAATGTAGACATTTAAAAGGTATTAGGACGCACTGTTTGCATCATGGCATGAAATGACGACCATTTGTTGATTTCTTCAGGTTCAAAAATGTAACATATTGTACGTTTGTGTGTTTTGCTAACGACCTGGCTCTCCTCCTCCTCCTCCTCCTCCTCCTCCTCCTCCTCCTCCGCCTCCTCCTCTTCTGCAGGAGCTACGTGAGCGCGTTCTCCGAGGGAAGTACCGCATCCCTTTCTACATGTCCACAGACTGCGAGAACCTCCTGAAACGCTTCCTGGTGCTCAACCCGGCCAAGCGGGGTACTCTCGAGGTGAGGGAGGACGCAGAAAATGTAAATATACCTCTCAGTTCTTCAACACTCCTCCCCCTCAGCACGTCCGCACCGTCGGAGAATGTTGAATCTGTCCTCCACCTCTCCAACAACCTGCATCCTCCCATCCTGCATCATTTTCTCTGACACCCACGGCGTCCTGTTTTTTTTTTGTGTGTGTGTGTGTGCGCCCGGCCCACACACTCTTCCCTCTTTCTGATGTTGTAACTATGAATAATGCATCGCCATTCTTGTGTTTGTACCAAAAATTGTCTTTCTTGTTCACTTGTGCGCCTTCATCTATGAGTCAAGGGTTCATCGCAGCGTTCAGGGCAGCTCGTAAAAACCAGCTCAGTCTGGTCCAGTCACCATTCTGTAGAGGTTGATAAGAAAAACTGGAAAAAAAGTGTCTTAGTATGATCAGTATAATGAAGAAAAAAGATTGAATTTACAAATTAGCTTGAAAAAAGTCAGCTTATTTAATAAATATCATAATAATAACAAGGCTTTTTACTTAAATGCAGCAAAAAGTCTCAAAAAAGTTGGATGTGAATGTAAAAGGACCCAACATAGCCCCTGAATGCACCGGTAAAAGGTCAGAAACTTTTCTACAGACGAGTTTAAAGACTGGATTGATGAGAAATGTCTTTGTTTTGTTTATTTGAGGGATAGAATTGGCAAAAACCGGCAGTTCCAAGTTTAAATCGGGTCAAAAGTGACAGTAAAAGAGATGAAGTTGTGGTTTATCTTAGTTTGTCAGTGTATTTATTTCACCTGTCAGTATAAAGTACAGTTTTACTCAGATACTGATGTTTCTGCTGCTGGTCCTCTTAATAAAATCCGTCTGTGGTCAAAATGTCCTGACAGACAAACGTTTAAACTGCAAACTACGATTTGATATTTTTCCACGATTCATAATCAGATGATAGTAGAAATATTTAGACGTTTCATTCGAGTCGGAGCTTCTGCCGAGATTAAAATAGTTGTGTTTGATGTGAGAGGCTGGAAGAACGGAGGGAGAAGTTTTCCACTGATCAATCAGAGCGGCGATCACGTTGTCAGAAAAGTGTTAACGATGGCGTGTCGAGCTGTAATCACGCCGCCCCACCTGACACCCGGCGCTTAATCATTTACATATGAAACACTGCTTCTTTTTGAGGAGTATTTTTGGCTCTTAAAATCTAAACTGGATCAGCTTTAAAGGCAGTCTCCTGGTTTTTTTTTTTTTTTTAAGTGGGTCATTTAATGGAAGAGAAACTTTCCATCCCTCATTTGCTTTTGTGGAGAAAGAAGCCGTTTTTAAGCATCTTTTCTCTTTTGTGAAGCTGATTGTGAGTGAGTTGAAGTGGAAGTCGTCGTCTCGGCTCGCCAGGGTCACACGTGTCGACCTCAGATGCCACGGCGTCGCCCTGGATTGTGGCATTCGGGGCCGGTTACATCAGAGGATGATCAGTGATAATTAGTTTGGCTCTGTCCTTATTAAAACCGCGGGGAGCGATCGATCTGCTGCAAATTAAAATGAAAAGTGCGAGTGGATGAGATGCAGCGCTGCACGATGTGGACGTCAGAGTGGAAGGGCAGTGAGATAATCGTGGTTTCATGGTGACACCACACGCAATTTGTGCAATTATCCTCTGTCTTTTTGTTCAAAGTGCAGCAGTTTGCCATTTTTTTAATAAATATGAATGAAGCAGCACTCAGCTGAACCCTGCAGACTCACTCACAGACCTGAGTACATATTCTTTTGTTTAGAGCGAAAAGGTTTGATTTAATGTAGTATGTTTAAAGTTTGAGAGTCCACACATGAAGCTGCCAACATTTCATCAATTTAACTTCATATTAAAGCTGCAGCAGCCTGTGATTGGTCAGCTTGTTGTCTTTTCTTCTAGAAGATCGAAGGAAATGAAGGAAACAGACACATTTAGCGAGAAAAACCTCTTTAAAACACGAGAATAATGTGCAATACGCACACCAATTTATAAATTAAATCCTCCGTGAATCCCCTTTGTGTTTACTTCCTTTTGTGAAAGTACAAACTGAGACTTTCTGTCAGAGTCGACGTCACTTTTCATTGTCTGTTCAGACAGGCGGAGGCTGATTTAATTTGAGTAGGTGACGAGGAACTTGTTGCGCAGAAAATGTCAAAGTGAAATGTCGGCGTTGTTTTAACTGTCTCACTTTGCTTTTGCAGCAAATCATGAAGGATCGATGGATCAACGCAGGATTCGAAGAGGACGAGCTGAAGCCTTACACTGAACCGGAGCTGGACATCACAGACCAGAAGAGGATAGGTAAAAAAAAACCCCACAGACTTCTGCTGCTGATGTTGCTCTTAAAAAATCACAAAACTGGGTTTTTTTTGCTCCTCAGAGGAGAGTTTATGTCGAGCTTTATGACCTTTGGGTCTGTGATTCCTTGTTGTGCGATCAGAAAAGTGCACAGACATCGAAAACCGTCTTTTAATTTATTACTGTACAAAAAAAAAAAATCTGTATCTGCCATCCAGCATCTGAGGCGCTAAACGTTAGCTGCACAACACACACGGTCGGTCTCATTATTTCTGTACTGAGGAGCTTCAAAGAAAAGATGAAACGTGAGGATGAATAAATAAAAGTGCGAGCGGTGCTGCTGCATGCAAAGAGAGGACGAGCGAGTGAAGGAGGAGAGAGAGCGAAGCCTCCCCGTCGTGCCCTGGATGAAAGCTGGAAACGAGGGGGAGCTCTTACGTAAGAGCAGCTGAGGTTGGCTGTCGATGCACATGTGTCGACGCAGAAAAAAAAAAAAAACAACTCCCCAAGTCACCGAGTCGGTGCAGGAACAAGCAGGAGAAGCAGAAGAAGCAGGGGGGAAGAGATGTTTGAGTGTTGCAGAGGAATCCCTGCATCCTCAATAATGCATGTGGAAGCTTTTCCCATGTGGAAAACAGTGTGTTTGAGGAGAGATGGCGTCTCACTCAGCAAGATGTTTTAAAGATAAGAGACATGGTGAGAGAACGGAGATGTGATGGATGTTTTATATGTTTTTCTCTGAGTCATTTTTATGTTAAAGTCAGGATGGTGAAATCTGTTAGGGAACAGAAAACTGAGTCCACAGCATCACTTTAATCACATGGGCTTCGTGGCTCTCTGTCATGTCTGAATGAGGCTTTAAGGAACATTTACAGGATGTAAACTCATGTTTGCTAAAAGCTGCAGAAGAAGAAAGAAAAGCTTTGTATTTCCTGCTAATTTTGTTTTCTTTTATGACTAAATCCAGTCAAAATCTGATCTTAAAAACATCTCGTTATTTGTTTTGAGGATAAAAACTGAGGAGAACAAGATAAGAAGGAGCAGGAGTGTTGAGGAGGAGCAGGAGTGTCGAGGAGGAGCAGGAATGTCGAGGAGGAGCAGGAGTGTTGAGGAGGAGTAGGAGTGTTGAGGAGGAGCAGGAGTGTGGAGGAGGAGCAGGAGTGTTGAAGAAGAGCAGGAGTGTTGAAGAGGAGCAGGAGTGTTGAAGAGGAGCAGGAGTGTTGAGGAGGAGCAGGAGTGTTGAACAGGAGTGTTTGGGAGGAGTAGGAGTGTTGAGGAGGAGCAGGAGTGTCGAAGAAGAGCAGGAGTGTGGAGGAGGAGCAGGAGTGTCGAGGAAGAGTGTTGAGGAGGAGCAGGAGTGTTTGGGAGGAGTGAGAGTGTCGAGGAGGAGCAGGAGTGTCGAGGTGGAGCAGAAGTGTTGAAGAGGAGCAGGAGTGTTTGGGAGGAGCAGGAGTGTCGAGGAAGAGTGTTGAAGAAGAGCAGGAGTGTTGAGGAGGAGCAGGAGTGTCGAGGTGGAGCAGAAGTGTTGAAGAAGAGCAGGAGTGTTGAGGAGGAGCAGGAGTGTCGAAGAAGAGCAGGAGTGTGGAGGAGGAGCAGGAGTGTCGAGGAAGAGTGTTGAGGAGGAGCAGGAGTGTTTGGGAGGAGTGAGAGTGTCGAGGAGGAGCAGGAGTGTCGAGGTGGAGCAGAAGTGTTGAAGAGGAGCAGGAGTGTTTGGGAGGAGCAGGAGTGTCGAGGAAGAGTGTTGAAGAAGAGCAGGAGTGTTGAGGAGGAGCAGGAGTGTCGAGGTGGAGCAGAAGTGTTGAAGAAGAGCAGGAGTGTTGAGGAGGAGCAGGAGGATGAAGGATGGTTGTCTCAGATTCTTCCTGGTTTCAGAGGCAGAGCTGGTTTCTCACTCTCCGTCTGTTTTTTTTTTGGCTGCAACTGACATTTCGGCAAAGTTAACGTAACGCTCGACGTCATCCTGCAGCTCGGTCACACACACACACACACACACACACACACACACACACACTTAGTTTCCAGCTACAGAAGACAGATGGTTATTAAAATCCCGGCGTAGGTGTCTGTTTTTATTAGTTTACTTGAATTGTAACGTCTGCCAGGTTGGATTAATCCCTGCTGTTGTGGAAAGATTTAATTTGACCAAATTAGAAGATGTCAGTCAGTAAGAAAACCTGCGTAACAGAGTTGTTAACCCACCGAAAATAATTGCATTAGCGCAGCTTTCAGCGGCGAGTTTCAGTGTGACGTGATGATCAGAACGACGGCGGAGAGGCTTTTCCAACCTGACAGCGAGGAAATTCTATCAGACAGGATGAATCATTCTCATTCACGCTGTTTTTGGGATATTTTGAAAACATTAAATATAGATTTTTATGCTCAAAAGCTTCAAACAGCAGGGATTCAAACCAGCGTTTGTGGTCATTTTACACCTACAGTTTATATTAGACCACAAATCTTCTGACTGACAAACAAAAATGAAGAATCTTGGAGCAAAAGCTTGAGTTACAACTGTCAGATCAAATAATAAAAAAATCCCGTTATATTTATTTTAATATATTTAAATATGTTACAGCTTCAAAAGGTTGAAGTTAAATCTTCAGCTTGTAAAAAAATTATGTTTGAACTGCAGCAAAGATGGCGGCGTTGCAATACTAATGGTTTTTATTCTAAATTTTGTTACAATTAAGACAAAACAATACAATTTCACTATATAACACACAGAGAGAAATATTAAATGCACATTAAATTAAAAAAACTATAGGCAAAAGCTTTAACCAGTGATTATTACAGTTAGAATAAAGTTTTATTGTGAAGGCTGATACAAGTTTTGATTTTTCAGATTTTAAGAATTTGATAATAAATAATACGATTTTTATTAAAATTTATTTTATCACACGATATTGACAATCATTTTTGGTTTTAAAAGTATTCGCTTAAATTAATTTTTTACAGAATTCTCAGAGCAGAATGAGTGTCAGCGCCCCCTGGTGGCTAAAATATACAATGGACGCTGTTTTCGAAACTAGCATGAACGTCTTTATTTAGGATCTTTGTTCAGGCTCTAATTATTACGATCTAAGTGTAAAGTGAAAACAATCTGCAGCTCTTAAGAATAAAACACTAGTCAATATAATCATGTTTTTATTAAACCAACATTAAATACTTTTAATTGAATGTCTGTTTTTAGGAATGACTGCATTTGTGTGTCTGCAGAGATTCTAGCTGCCGTGAGCTCAAACTGACTGATTCCAAAACGTGTTATAGTAGAAGATAACACACTAATAATTCAGACATGCTCACACACACACACACACACTCACACACACACACACACACTCGCACACACTCGCTGCTGTTAACATCCAGGTGAAGCTGCTCTTCCTTTCAGCTCAGATGAGCTTCAGGCTGCAGGAACGAACCTTCAAGGTCAAGAGTTTTAAAGAATGTATGAGGCGTTTGATCTCAAGCTGAGGTGGATCTTCTGCTGCTGTGACGGAGTCGTTTCTGTCAGGAAATCAGAGCACGTCGACGGTTACTCCGCTGTAAATCGACGGTTACTCTGCAGCTCGTGACTCGTCTGCGCACCTTCAGCTCAGGAACCAGCGAAGATGAAATCAGCTGTGACTGGAGATGTTCTCCAGCTTGTTTCAGACAGAAGAGAGTCAATTAAAAATTAATAGGCTGCATAGTGTTGAGATGAAGGATGAAAGCTTTTATATGATGCATGTTGGGGGGAGGGAGACACACACACACACACACACACACTGATAAATGTTTAAAGCAGCTGCAGCAGGAAACCCCTCTCTGCTGCACCTGACATGCTGCTGCAAACGTGAGCTGGACGATGCGAGAGATCACACGTCATTGTTGTCTGTCTGTGTGACCTCAGTTAATCCCTCCAATCAGCTTCTTCCTGCCTTCGATTGATCGAGGTGGAGCCGTAGAGTCAAGAGGGGCTGATCATCGTTCACCGTTTATGTAATAATGCCTGAAAAGCATCTGCAAAAGACCGAACAGAGGCTTTCACAGGAAAAATTAATAGTCTGCCGTATGTTGTTGGGTTTCTGCTCTATATTGTTGTTTCCGGGTGTTTCATTGCTGCATATGGAGCAGAAACGGAAGATAAACTCTGCAAAATAAGAGTCACGTTGTGCTGCATGTGAACGTGTCGGTAGAAATGACGTCATTTTGCAGAAGTTTTCTTCTTATGAAGAGCTTAAATGATGCATTGAAGCTGATTTCTGATTTTTAATGGTTACTGTCAGTTTATTTTATTGTTTCTCTTTTATTAAGAGGAATTACATTGTTGTGATTCAGAGTTTCTTACAATGCACTTAATTGTTTTGATCTGTACTTAAACTCTTTATTAACAGCAAAACTTTTCTTGAGTTTTAAAGAAATTGATCACATCTTCTTGAGTTTCTTCTTGAGAAAATCAAGCATAATTTTTTCTGCTAAATACTCACTGAAGCCCCTTTAGCTTTCAGTCATTAAAGTCTGTTCACATTAACTTTAAGTTGGTGGTTGTAGGTTTCTAAAGGAGTTGTGTTCGTGTCTTGTTCTCCTCAGATGTGATGGTGGGAATGGGCTACAACCTGGAGGAGATCCAGGACTCTCTGGCCAAGATGAAGTATGACGAGATCACGGCCACCTACCTGCTGCTGGGCAGGAAGGCCTCCGAGGTACGAACGTCAACCTGCTATCAGTTATCAGAGCGACACGTCACAGTGAGGCAGCCGATCTTTACTGCCGAGTCAACAGAGAGTTCAACTTTCACCTGCAAACTTTTTGATTAAGCTGTAAAGTTCACCTCCCTTTGTTTGACTTTTCTTGGTCAGGCACTCGGCACTTCTTCTGTAGTTTAAGTCAGTTATTTAAGTTTATTTAAGCAGATACACATGTGGAATTTAATGAACTCTACCAGGTGTATTTGATCAGACAAGCTGATGTCAGTCCTGCACAGTTAACCCCAGTAACAGCAGTCTGAAGTGAGGCGAGTGTGTGTGTGTTTTGACTCGGTTTTGTGTGTTCGTCCCTCAGATGGAGCCCAGCGACTCGGCCTCCAGCAGCAACTTGTCTCTGGCCAAACCGAGACCCAACAGCGAGCTCAACGGCCAGTCGCCCTCCCACCTCAAAGTCCAGAGGAGCGTCTCCTCCAACCACAAACAGAGACGCTACAGCGAACAAGGTCGCTCTCCTCATTTAAATCTCTCCTTTTCTGTTCCAGTCACATCGAAAACAGAATTTCAGACATTCCAAACAGCTGTGAACGTCTGTGAATTTCAATAAGAGCCTCCGACTCTCTGCTGCCCTTCCCTGCAAACAAAGGCTGGTTTCTGGCTGCAGCTTGTTGTCAGGCTGATGAAAGCGGTTAAATCAAACTGGTCACATGGTGGGAGTCACTTTAACCTTTAGCTTATTTGCACAGCTCAGAGCTGTCCGATGTGATATAATGCTTTGTCAATAACCTCCGTTTATACGGCTTCCTCTTTTTAAAGCTGCAGCTTAAATAGCTACACCGAGACGCTTTCAGCTCCGAGTCTAACAAACCGATTTACGGGCATCCTTCACTTTTAAAGAACTCCGTAACCCTCCGACACAAAACAGCAACAGTCATCGATGGTTCAACAGTAAAACATTAGCTCACTGATGCATGTAGGTCTGCAGAAAATAGTTTTTTTTATTTATGATCAACCGAGCTGCAGATTATTTTCCAGATTAAATGGTTGTTTGGTTCTGACCAGAAGTCCAAAAACTAAAGATATTCTGTTTAATCTAATAAAACGGAAGGAAAACCAGAAAATATTCACTTTCTAAGAAGCTCCAACCAGCGTGTTTGGGCTTTTATTGATTATTCGATCATTAAAATGTCTGTGGAAACATTAAATGTTGAATGATTTAACAACTGAATGCATCAGCTGAAGCCACAGGTCTATTTTAAGGGAAGAACTCGACCTCAAGCTCATTATTTTACATCAAATCACAGACTAAAGAGACACATTTCTTTAACTCTGAACTAAGTTGCACTACTTTTTTTAAAAGACGCCTTCATGTGCTGATGATCTCGTCCTCAGTCTCTTTGCTTCAGTGTCAAAATGCTTTCAAATGTAGGTTTTTTTCTCCTTTTGGATAAAACACGTCTGATTATAAAAATCTTCCTGCCGGAGGTGCAATCAGCATCGTTGACTCATCGTCTGTGTTTTTGTCTGTTCAGTCGGTCAGAACGTCCCGCCGGGGATGGCTCATCCGAAGAGGAGTCAGACCACCACGGCGGAGAACAGCGCCAAGGAGGAGGGTGGAGTCCAGCTCCGTAAACCCAGCACCCCGGGCAGCCGCGGGGCTCCGCCCTCCAGCCCTCTGCTGGGCAACGCCAACAACCCCAACAAGGCCGACATCCCCGACCGCAGGAAAGGCGCCACCACCGGCCCGAGCGTGAGACACTTGACCACCCAAACACAACACACACACACAGATACAGAGGAGGTTTTATTATCAGCATCAGATTTAAAGTAGTTTAGCCTCCTTTGCTAACATGCTGCTCCGTTTCATCAGTTACTTTAATGAGACTAAAGAGCCACGATGCTGTTATTATTGTGTGAAATCTGACGGACAGAATGAAGCTAAACTCGACTGATGATTCAAATCATCAACGTGTGGATGGAAGTTTAGTTAATTGAGTCTGTAAACCTTTAATTTGTAATCATCTCTAAAAATCTGTTATCTGTCACGATGTTTCAGGTCTAGCTTTCTGTAATTTGTCCCATTTACATCCGAAGTTTAGCATCTACGTCAGATAAGCTAACGTGGAGCCTCGAAACAGACTTAAAATGTTTTAACATGAACTCAGGTGTGTTTTTCTTCCGTCTCTGTCGCTGTGCAGAATAACACTGGGACGGCAGGTATGACCAGGAGGAACACGTACGTCTGCAGCGACAGAAACAACACCGACCGCCTCTCCGTCATCCCCAACGGGAAGGAGAACAGGTGAGAGAGGAAGTGTGTCGTCTTCCACCTGGTTTCATCCCCGAAACCTAAAACCTCCGTCAGCACAGAGGGAACAGTTTAACATTATCTGTTAATGAAACTTTTATGTTTATTGCTTTTTTATTTTGCCATCAGTCGTTTCTTTCTCCCAGTTTGGTGATCTAAACGCTGCCTCAGAGCACAAATGTATAAATACGTACAAAATCATCAGTGTCAGCCTTCAGAACTCATCGATGCTGAACTCTAATTGATGCCAAATTCTCTCCTTTATTGCTGAAAAGAAAATCCAGACAGGATCTCCAGGAACAGATTTCCTTTGTTTCATTCCCTTAATTTTCTCTCTGTTAATTACTTTCCCTTTTTCTCATCATCTTATTTTTCATTTCTGCCTGTGTGTTTGTGATTCGGGGGGGGGGGCTGGGGGTGTTTCTATCGTTTTGGCATGACCAGCATGACTGAGATGGCTTGTGCCACTAGCCCCTCCTCCGCCTTTGCGGCCGCCGCGTTCGGTGCCTCGTCCAGTTCGGTGCGGCTGAGGTATCAAACCGTCGGCCCGTTGTACGTTTGCCAGGCAGGCTGGGCCACGCTGCCCCACTCCTACTACGCTCTGGACTACTGCTCTCCCAAGTAAGACGGCAGGGCCTCCAATCCCCCCCCTCCACCTCCACACCGTCTGTCTCCTGTCATTGTCTCCGCCCCCTTTTTGGCCCCCCCAGCTAACCCGCACATCCAGCTGGCTTCACACTCTGTAACCCCACAACTAAACCATGGACACCATTTCCTGCAGAGAGCAGAAAGGAAAAAGTGCCTCCGACTTGTTTTTACTGTCAGTGTCTGAAGTTTGTTCCCATCAGGACAAAGAAAAGAGTTCAAAAGCGAGGAGGAGTTTATCTGTCGTGTTAATTATTGATGCTCTAATCTGATGTTTCCCAAATTATCACACTTGTTGAATAAAGAACTCACAGCTCATGATGCAGGATTATTCTGCTGTGCAAAAAAAACACCCAACAAGCAGGTTTGAGCTGCTTTGACAAACGATGATGAGTCAAACTCTGCAGCAGGTAGAAAAAAAAAGAGGCTTATTTTTGCTTCTGCTGCTACGTGACAAACCACTTAACCTGTACATGAGTCACTTTTTTTCCTCTTCAAACCAGAACTAACCTGCTAAACAGCATCACTCCTGCAGAGGGCTCTTCGAGAGGCACGTAATGGTTAATAATGTGCAGTAATTCACAGGGCTGCTTTCAGCCTGAATCTCTGCTCATATCGACGTTTTCTATTTAAGTTCTTATAAAAAAAAAACACAGACGGTGCAAATAATCAGATATTTTGATTTTACCTGAAAAAACCTACGAAAACAGTCACAGTAGCAGATGAACTTCAGCAGTTTTTCCTCCTAAACCCGTTTTACCAGCACTTGAAACCAGGTGGGTGTCGATTTCAGACGCTGATAAAAAAAAAAAAAAAAAAGTGGAGGCACAAGCTGAGAAAAATATGCATCCTCACACTGAAATCAAGCTGCAAGGCTTCGACGGGCGAAGTCTTAAACTCTGTGTGCGATAATATTTTTCCATGTTTGCATCATCACGCCTCTGCCAGCTTTGAACCGGACGAGACATTTGTGATAACAAACTCTCTCAGCTCTGCTCCTGATCTCTCCTCCATCCTCTGCTGTGAACTTTGACCCCTGATCTTCTCCGTCCGGACCCCCCCTCACCTGTCGGTGTCCGACACGACGACCGAGCTCCAGCGCTCACCGGCTCCCCCTGCTGCCCCGGCACCCTCAGACCATCGTCTGTGTCTGTTTTAACGATCAGGGACTCGACTCACTGCCCTCATTGTAAACGTTAGGAGGCTTGATGTTCAGGGTGGGAAATTAACAGCAGCTGGATGCAGTTAGATTCCAGTTTACCGCCTTTTCTTTTTGTAAACACGACTTTCAGCTGGTAGATTTATGCAAAAATCTCCCACACTGATGCTCACCTTTGATTTAAAGACATTTTGGTCCTTTTACTTCAGTTTTAGTCTTTTTGCTCCACACAAACTTTTCTTTAGTCGCCCAGAAACCATTTTAGTAACTCAGAAAACAGAGTCTTTCGTACAAAGTAAAGGTCTGTGGTCGCTCCCACTGATTCTGGCCTCCAAAAGTCCCCAAATCTTATCTATCAAAGAGGAGTTTGAAGTGCTGAATGTCACCAATTTGTCGAACACAAAACCTCAAAACTTCTGGAACTTGTTCACAGGTTCATTCACACAGTGAACAGGAATGTTTTGGCAAATATTTACTAAAATAAAAGCAGTTATTTGTTCTTCTGTTTACCTCAAAACTGTATTAAAAGATAGAAAGAGAGCATGTGTGAACCAGAGACTGAGATCGAGTGAATGAGAGGAACAAAACTTCATCTGCTGATCGTCACAATGCAGAAAAGAAGTGGAATAAATGTCAGTAATGTCGTCTGAGACGGACGATCCTGAAGCTCTTACGTCTCTTCTACGTCACTGACATCAATCAGAGTCATGCAAGTGCAAACAGAAATGTGCCGGCAGGTCATCCGGTCACGCATTCAGTTCTGTGGCTCTGAAGTTTAGAGGACAAAGAGATTTCAATTTCTTAAAATGTAGTTTATAAGTAAAATGTTTTTATCGCAATTTGAAATTAATTAACTGAGTCTTTTCTCTCACCTTTCTGTGATGAACTCAGGTGTAACAGACTGATCAGAAGAGTTTTCTAAAAAAAAAAACAGAAAAGCTAACGATGCTAAATGCCAGCTCACATGATAAGATGATGTTAATTTTCATTTTTTCAAATTTAATTTCCTACCCTGTTCACATCTAACACGCGAGATTCATGTAGTTGAATCATGGCAATAATAGAAATCCATGTAGGAATAACAAACTCAGCCATTTTAAAGATAAGAAGGAAATGTGACGTAGCGATGTTGAGTTTTTTCCATTGCAGTCGTATGTTTGTTTACCAAACTGTACAGGTGCAGTGACCTTTGACCTTTAATGCAAAAGCACAGCAGGTCAGATCTGTCGATTTTTAAAAGAAACTCTGTGCAGAAACACGTCTGCAGTGGAAAAACGGTCAGTCTGCATGTTTTTAACCGTGACGTTTGATTGGCTCTTGACTGTTTCCTCCGTCCTTCCTCCACCTTCAGCAGCGTCGCCGTGTCGCCAGGCAGCCAGAGGAACCCGGTGGCGTCGATCCACAGCATCGCCAACGCCACCACGCCCGACCGGCTGCGCTTCCCGCGAGGCACCGCCAGTCGCAGCACCTTCCACGGAGGCCAGCTGAGGGACCGTCGCACCGCCACGTACAACGGGCCGCCGGCCTCGCCAACACTCTCCCACGACGCCACCCCGCTCTCACAGACCCGCAGCCGTGGAACCAGCAACCTTTTCTCCAAACTCACCTCCAAACTCACCCGCAGGTAGGACAGTGAACGCCTCACGTCTGACTAAACAGCGAGGGTTGGAGTTCAGATCTCTTTCAGATCGTCAGTTTAAAGCTCAAATTCATCCAAAAAATAATCATTTATGTCACTTTTTCACCTTTTTTTTTGATGAGAAATAGAAAAAGAAAGAGGATGAACTCCAGCTCTCCTCCGTTCATGACTCTGTCTGTTTGAATTAGAAGCCAATCAGCACTCAGTGCCTTGTAGCGTTAGGATGATGAATTACATGCCGGGGGAAACACTTCACTGTCCTGTATGATGTGATTTTTTTCTTAAGTCTGAATTGTTTATCTGTCGCTGCCTGGATGTCTGAAACAACTCAGAGCCACAAACTGACCTTTTTTTAATTAAACTTGTGATAAAGTTTACGGTTAAAGCTGCATTTTGGTTACAGAAAATTCCTGTTTAGTTAATTTTAGTCGTTTGATTCGTTAAAGATGTTTGCTGATCATTTACTTGCATCTGCGTCATGACGAGAGTCGCACCTTCAGTTTTTGGTTTTGGTCAAAATCTGGAAACAATTTGTGTTTTTTCACTTTCAAACCATCAGTGAAAGAAAACCAGATACTATTTCTAATTAAAAAAAAGCCAAACTTTCAAGCAGAAATCAGATAAAACAGCCCTTTTGGTATGAATATTGTCTGCTAATGTTATGTTTTATTAAACTAAATATTTTTTGTTGGTGCAACAAAACAAGATATGTAAAGACTTGACTTTGGGCTTCAGACGGTGGTGGAAACTAATGAAGTACATTTGAACAAAAACTAGTTAAGCACTATTATCCAGTCCCTCCAGGATTTCGCGGGCGTTTTTCAAGATTGTTGCGGCCTAAAATGCCTGAATT
>JAPZDY010000007.1:2477237-2487327 GCA_029783645.1 Ctenochaetus hawaiiensis | reverse complement strand
AAAGCTGCTGCGAATTCAGGCATTTTAGGCCGCAACAATCTTGAAAAACGCCCGCGAAATCCTGGAGGGACTGATTAAAATTCAAATTAATGGGGCTGAATAGAGAACAAACAAACAACACAACAAGAAAGTAAATAGAAATTTCAGCAGGACTTTTGTATGTTATTGTTATACGTGAGAAGTGGTTGATATTATGATAGAGTCTTTGAAAGCACGTCAGCATGAAGTCAAGTTTCTCAAATCTTCCAGTTTGGTGACAGAACAGTCAGTCAGTCCTTCACCCTCAATGATAACAGTTGTGTTTATCACTGATGAGGTAATTCAAGCAAAAAGCTGATCTGACTGTCGTCTTTTTTTCTCTCTCTGCTGTTGTGGTTTTATCGTCCGACGGTTGCTGCTTTAATCTGCTTACTGACATCTTTGCATCCTCATTCCTGCGTTTCACTCCAGCCGTTAAAGCCCCTCCACCGTTTCCCATTTACTGTTGTTTGCAGTCACGGACCGTGTGGCTCGGCAGTGTGAGCTTTTAGCAAGTCAAAGTGCTGCTGTGGGATAAACATTGACCTCTTTGTCGCCACATGAACAAAGGCGGCGGTGACATAACGTCAGGGGAAGAAGAAGAAGGAGAAGAGGAGGGGGTTGGATGGATGGGATCTAGCTGTGATCTCCATGCACCCCCCCGCCCCCCACTTTAACTGCAAGTCACATGACCCATGTTATTTCTCTTCTTGTAAAACCGCACATCCATGTTTTGCTAGCTGCACATTAGCGGGCATTAAGGACCAGCCGGAGCGCCGCAGGGCGGAGAGGGCCCACTCAGAAATGTAGCATCCACTTATCAGGCAGAGTGCCGAGAAAAGCAGTGTGAGGATGTGGGTGTGTGCTGTAGTAACAGCTGAGGGCTCTTTGTTTTGACTAAATCAGGCCTAAATGTCATTTCTTTGACATTACAAGATGTACATTTGAGGTTTTCTGAGATTTGATGTCTCTATATATCACACTTTACCTGGAAATAAATCTGTTGATGAGAATTTAACCTTTTTGTTTATCTGGTTGGATGACGTGGTGGTGATGTTCGCAGAATCTGGATTCATTTTCAGAGAAACCCGTTTGTCACTTTACATGCAACATGATGTGAAGTGACCAACAGAAAAGGTTCATTAAACATCGACGTGTTTGTGCAGCTTCAACTGTCCTGGTTTTGTTTTAAGACGGATTCAAAAAATTGTGAACCTTCCCTTTAAAATTCTAAATCTAAATCACCTGCTTGATTCACCTGTATTAGCTTGCACAAGTGTGTCTTTATCGAACCTGCACTAAGAGTCTCTACAGCGTTTGTGTCCCTGCTGATCTCTGTGATGTCGTCATTGCAGGGACAGGAAGTGGCTCCCTCTCGCACGCCATCCTGCGCACCATCGCCCCCACAGGTCACCTGCACACGGTGGAGTTCCACCAGCAGCGAGCAGAGAAGGTGGTGGAGGAGTTCAAGGAGCACCGTGTGGATCATCTGGTCACCGTCAGGAACCAGGACGTGTGCAAGGACGGGTTCGGAGTGACGGGGGTGGCAGACGCCGTCTTCCTGGACATCCCGAGCCCCTGGGAGGCGGTGAGACACGCCAAGGCTGCCATGAAGAAGCACGGTAGGACACCACTGTGTGTGTGTGTGTGTGTGTGTGCTGTCTTGATCAAAATGGGTTTTTTATGTGTAATAAACCTTTTTGCAAACCTTGACGCCTTTATGGCACCTGTGTGGTTTGAATCAATCTGAAGGATGAGGTGTGGAGGTCCAAACTCCACCTGAGCAAATCACAGACACACCTACACTTGTGTAAAGACTCTTGACCTCGTGTTTGTGATGCAAACAGTTTTTGGTCTCTGAGCTTCGGTGTTTGGATGTTGATGTTCCAGCTTCGTGGCTTTACAGCACACAGTGTATTCTGCATGTTTTCTGTGTTCCATCCCACACAGCAGCGTCTCAATGCACCTAAACTCTCCA
This sequence comes from Ctenochaetus hawaiiensis, assembly GCA_029783645.1. NCBI lineage: Eukaryota > Metazoa > Chordata > Actinopteri > Acanthuriformes > Acanthuridae > Ctenochaetus > Ctenochaetus hawaiiensis. The sequence continues at coordinate 2,485,331 of JAPZDY010000007.1, read as the reverse complement.
AAACAGACACCCACTGCTCGTATCCTCACATCCACGCTGTTGTTCTGCAGTTATTCAAATGTGTGTGTGTGTGCAGAGAGTCTGCTGTATGCTGCAGGCCTTCGTTACGCTGCAGGAGGCTGTCAGCGGCGTTTCACCGCCAGCTGTCCTCAAGTGCAGCAGAAGGGAAAAGGGAAGGAGGAATTAAGTAAATGAAGTAGAGCTGAGCAACGACAATAAGCACAGAGACACAAGCATCTCATTTTCTTGCTTTTATAGAAGTTTTTTAATTTAATTCAATTGTTTACGTGACTACTTGTCAGAAAACAGTGAACATTTACCGCCACAAGGTCTCAAAAACCAAAGTGACATTTAGAAACACAGTTTACAGACAAAATAGAGGAAATTATTTCATGTCGGACCTGATTATTTTAACCATAATCTGTCTAATTCAGAATAAAATGTGATTTCTCTTCAATAAGTTCCTACTTCAGGCTGAACTCCAGCATTAACTGAAGGTCAAACTACAGTCACAGAATGACGGGAGGTCACTGAAGTGTCCTTGAGTAAACAAAATTTAAGCGTTTGCGTGTATGTTTGGATGTGTGTATGTGTGTTTGTGTGTGTTTGTGTGTGTGTATGTGTGTTTGTGTGTGTATATGTTTCCATACGGCCTCAGAGGGACGCCGACCATCAGCTGATGTTGACTCCTCTGTGACTCGTCCTGCACAGCAGGAACATGACTGTGACTGAGCACATTTTAAAATACCAGCCGGTGGATTTATTTCCCCTGTGGCCGCGTCGCTTCGCCCTGCGAACGATCCGAGCCAACACAGCTCTCATTAACTCTGCCCTCTGTGTGTGTGTGTGTGTGTGTGTGTGTGACTCTGTTCCCGGTCACGGAGCATAAACTCATTGATGCATCGAGCATGTTGGCGTGTCCGTGACAACGAGGACCAGCAGCTTGTCCGTGCAGGTCGGCGGCTCGCTCAGGTGGTCAGCGTTTACGAGAACAGTCAATGTTTAAAGGTTTTAGATGAAGAACAAAACAAAAAGTCTTTCTCACCGCACGTTTAGATACTTGCAGGTATTTGAGGGACAGTTCACAACAAATATGTTTAGAGCATCTTTTAGAACAATGGAGAATTTATTTTGTCCAAGCACTTTTTGAAGTTAAGATCATCATAATCATAATAATAGAAATTAAAAATGTAATAGTGATATTAAAAAGATTTTAAAGTAAAAAGGTCTGTTCAGTGCTTTAAACAACAAGGAACAAAAGGGCAAAATATTGAAAGTGTACATGTAATGTTTATTTATTCAAGGTAAAAATAATCCAAGTGTTTGCAAAAATATGCTAATATGATGCATGTTGTGTTCTGTGTAAAAGATGCATCAATCCAAACCAAAGCTTTCTGTTTCTGAGATGTAAAATGTATCCAACTCACTCACTTCGATCAAGTTTATGAGTTAATGTTAAATCAGAGTTGCTGTGCCGACCTCAGTGAGCTTAACTGAGTGTTTTTAGTGTTTCGTTGCAGGAAAAGTCTTGAATACTTTGGTGACACAATGATCGAATGCAGCCGCAACCAGAGAACCACCAAATTTATAACACTTAAACTGATATATTCAATAAACCGATTTAAATAAAAGATAGATTCAACACTTTGCTTTGTGAGCCTGAAAGTCAGAGTACATGTTCATGTTCCTGAGACCCTTAAATGCATCGTGATGTGAAAACAATAAACCCCAACATGAAGAGGAATGCAGGAGGAGTGAGGATGCTGCTCTCTCTCCTCCTCTCTGAATCCCTTTTATGGTGCCACTGCTACATATTGCTTTCACGAGCACACACACACACACACACACACACACACACACACACACACTCGCACTCAAACACATACAGATACAGATAAATAGAGTGCAGCCATTGTAGAAGCAGTCTCATGACCATACAGGGTTATGCTGCAGGCAGAGAGCTGGTGAATGTGGCTCCATAAGGAAAGGCCTGGCTGCTCGCACTGGATGTTTCCTCCAGAGAGCCGGAGCCGAAGCTGAGCATCATTGTTCCCGAAATGCTTCAAAATAAAAGCCAGAAAGACAAAGTTCACCTGAGAAAGAGCTGAGGTTGCGCACCACATGAGAGGAAGTCAGATTTTGTTTTATTTTGCGTTTTTTTGTGACAGATTGCAGAGTACAGAGACTTGTTACCCACAGGCGGTTCATCACCTTGTTGCTCTGCACTCGCTGACTCCAGATCAGTTCTCAGGCTCAGGATAAAGAGAGCAGGTTTGCAGCAGGGGACAGACTGCAAGGCGAAAGGCAGAGAAATATTTCTTTTTCCCCTCAGAGTCTTAATTCTTCTAATGTTTTGGCCTGGAGCCCGGCCCTCTATTTAGCCTCTCTGAGAAGGACCCTGGATCCTGACAGACCCAGCCCTCCTCCTGCCCCCCCTCGCTCGCTCAAAGCAACTCGTATTATGCAACCATAAAGCAAACATGTCCCATGAACAGAAACACTCAAGAACCTGATAAGGAACTGTAGTTTTACGCATGTATAAGTCCTGAACGTGGACACACGGTTGATATTAGAGGTTATTTATAAGCGCTGTAGTCGCCCTTGTATAATCATCAACTCGCCCCTCCCTGTGTGTCCGTCCTGGTTGCTAGGAGACGGCCGAGCTGTGTTTATGGCCGTCTCGAGGGAGAACACTGGTCCTGTTTGCCGAAGGAACGACTGCTATCTGAAACATCCCGAACGCTCCCGTAATGTTTATCGGACACAATGGAGGCTTCAGCAAGGCTGCCCTCTGCAGATCTGCTCTTCACTTCTGCAGCTGTAACTCACAGTAAAACATGACGATGCCTTCAGGGCCTCAAGTCTGATTCACAGGCATCAGTTCGTCTCTCGTTTCTACTGCAGATTAGGTGAAAATAGATTGAATGTGCAGGTTGCAGGTGACCCTCTGATGCTCCAAAAGAGACCAAAAAAAAAACAAAATTGTGCTGAATTGAATGTAAAAATGAGGATTTCAGCAACACTTTAAGTCTAATGAGAGTTCAGTTCTATGTGTTGCCTTGAATAGAAATATATGCTTGTTCAGGGACCAATCTGAAATCTGGAGAGGACCTGAGAAAATAATAAATGTGATTTACCACAGAAATCTTTTGACAAAGCTTTTAAAGCGTCTTGACGTGAAGCCAATTTGATTCATATATCCCATATTCCCAGACAAGCATTGATTTTGTGCAGAGCTGGCAGAAACTATAGAAACCGTATAATGAAATTAAAATATGAAGAATCACAACGACATGTCAGGCAGCTGGATAACAAACCAATCTAATAACAGTGCACGATGATGGTTGTTGACACACGCAGATCATTTAAATATCATCATGTGACCTTTCGGGTTCATTCAGGATGCAGAAATGTAAATTTTGGCTCTGGATTAACTGAGAATTTTCACTTCGGTTCGCTGGTTGATCACCTCTTTCGTCAAGTCTGAAATATCTTAAACTTAAATCTAAATTTCACACACACAATGACTAGTAAAGACTTTGGTGAACCACCTTTCTGTTCAGCGCCACCATCAACTCACATTTCAATTCGTTGAATATTTTGGTTTTAACTAAAATGCTGGACACAGTTGTACTTCATGTTTAGCAGTAATTAATTTAATGCCTCAACTTCAAAATCCAACCCAAGATAAGATGATTCCTCTCCGTTCCTCAGTAAGATAAATTCTCTCTGGTTTAGATTTAAGGTAAATTAAACATATGGAAACTGAATGCATCGGTCGTCCAGACCCCTCCCGTCTCCAGCTGCACTGGTCGGAGTCACATTCTTCTTCTCTTCGGGTCAGTCGGTGAAAGTTTTCTTGGCTCGTTTCTCGGCGTCCCGCTGCGATCTCTGCAGGGTTTCATTTAGAGACGAGAGGCCGGAGCTGGCAGCTGATCTCTGCTTATTGGAGCGCCGGTTCATCCCCTGATGAGCCGCAAACTGCAGCCCGGAGCGCCACAGGTCACAGGCCTGCTTTGTTAGGGAAAAGATCCGCTCGGAGAGGGCTTCAGGCTGCAAGAGAAACCAATTATTAATAGCTTTAGAAGTTTTAAATGTTTCCCTCGAGTGAGTCTAAATTTCTCATGAGTCCATATGATATTTATAAATCTGGTTTAGATTATTTATCTTTGTCCGCGGCTGTTTTTTTAACCCAGAACACACAGAGATAACAATGAAGATACACACTTTCTACACTCCTTTCTGGGACGTCTGATGCTCTGAGGATGTCTGATTTGCCCCAAAGCTCCATCATGTGCGTCTTGGCCACATGCATCGATGATAAAATGTAATGTTTTGAGTATCTTTATCCATAAACCTGCCGTTGAATCTCACAAACCCTTCATGTGTTTGCAGTGTCTCTTTCTGTTTGTTAACCTGGCGACAGAGGTTAAGAGGATCTGCAGCGATCTAGAGTTCGTCTTTAAGAGAATCACTGAAAGTAAATTACAACAGTTAACCTTCCTGGTGTTACGTCTGCTCCTAACCGTCCTCCAGAGTTCAAATGCAGCGTTTGTGAAGAACTACCTGTAGATTACTGTTTCTGATCGTTCTGCAGCAGAAATGGACTCAGATTTTAGAGTAAACATGACGGGTTTTCATCCCATTTTGTTTTTATCCTCAGCTGTGGTCTTTTTTTGAACATGCTGAAGTATTTGTGTCCTCCAGGCAACAGCAGAGCTTCTGTCGTTTTTAATTCTTCAGCAAGCACACTGACATTTTCCCAGACATTTCATTTTAACCCAATATGTATATGTATCTGCCCACATTTGGTTAAAAACAAACAGTTTTTAGACATCTAGGGTAAATTCATTGTTTCCAATCCCATTCAAAGTGAGCATATTAAACTGTACACTAATTTTGAGGACAAACTCAAGGTGGCACTGAAGGAAAAGTCACCAAACTCTGTGTGATTTCACCTTTTGGGAAACATCTTCTGGAAGTCATAAACCATGGAGCTGTTTTAAGTGGATAATTCAAACTAAAGGGAAGAGTCAATAACAAAACTCTTTAAGATACAACCTCTGGGGATCTTGAATGTCTGCATTTCATAGTAATTTATCTAACAGCTGAGATATTTTAGTCTGAACCGAGGCGGCGGATATACTGAATATTTAATTGATCTGATTGGCCCAAAAACAAAGACCTGTTGGTGCTCTGAAGAAGGATTTGTAACTGTTAGTTTTTTACTTTTATTAAACAACACGTGCTCTTTCTCGGTTTCTTTCTGCAGGAGGTCGGGTGTGTTCGTTCTCTCCATGCATTGAGCAGGTTCAGAGGACTTGTGAAGCTCTGGCGGATCAGGGTTTCGAGGAGATCAGCACCCTGGAGGTCCTGCTCAGAGTCCACGACGTGCGAACCGTCTCCCTGCCGCTGCCCGACTTCGGCCCCGACCCCTCAGCCCGGACTGGGTCCGACGCTGCAGAGAAACCTCCTCCTACTTCTGCCTCCATCACCATGAAGACCACCACCCCACCTAGAGAGATCCCAGGTCACACGGGTTACCTCACCTTCGCCACCAAACCAAGAACCTAAAGCTCAGAGTGAACTGGCTTCATTTTCTCCGACAGAAAACAGGACTCGGTTTATAATCTGCACTCTTTCTGCTGTGTTTTCCATGTACATTAATAAGACTGAGATAATCCGGCGGGGGTACCAGGTTCCTCCAGGTCCCTGTTGGCACTGCAGCACCAAGAGGATTTACAGGCCGGTGTTACGTAACTTTGAGCTCCGGGCATCGGTCTGTTGCTTGCATCAAGCAGGAGTGAGAATCAAGTCGACACTGAGTTTGTCTGTGAAAAACCTGCTTCATTGCCTTATTTGTCATAACTGATGAAACACCTCCCCTTTTATAAAAATCACTTTTCATCAACGTTTTTATTTGTTAGGGGAAGAGTTTTTTTTCCTTTTATTGCATTTTTGTATTAATGTAAATACAATAAAAATGTGAAAAGATTCTTGTTTGTTTGTTTTGTTGGACAAAAAGTTTTGTTCAGTTACATTTTTTTAAATCCATGTTTGTATGAAAACAAACTGCAGCCTTTAAAGCCTGTTCTGGAGCTTTTGACTGTATCACACAGTCTTCATCAGTGGATGTTCAGTAACCATAAAGATCTGATGACAGTCAAGCTGTTGTAATTTCATCTACACACTTTTAGGACTTTTAAGCCTAAAAACAAAGTAAATGCATAAAGGAGTCCAAAAAAACTGAAAGATCTTTAAAACCTCTGTTAAAAGTTTGTAAGTGGATCTTTAAACTGTTAATTTTGAACTTTGTCTCAAGTCTGATTGGAAATATGAAGCTTCGGCCATGTTAGCTTAACATTTGTGAGATTCTTTCTTGGCCTTGAGGACAAAATCCAGAATTGAGAGTTTGTTAGTTTTGCCCTTTAGTTTTTACGTAGATTAAATGAAACAGATATAACATAATTATTACATGTATTAGTGAGTTTTTGAGTCGCTGCAGGTGGTTTTTGTTATCTTTTAGATGGAGCCATGCTAGTGGTTTCCCTTTAGTTCCAGTCTTTATGCTAAGCTACGCTAACTGGCTGTAGCTTTATGTTGAATGAAAAGGCCTGAAAGTAATATCAGTTTTCTTTTTAAACTCTTTGCAAAAAGAAAGACAAAAAAGAACATTTCAGAAAATTATTCAAACTAAAGCCTTATTTTTGTTCTTTTAGCTTTTTTTAACCACATAAAAGCCTCAAATTATTTAAATTTTAAATTTTCCAAAAAGAGAGCCCAAAAACAATATTTAAAAATAAATTACGAGAGTAGAAACAGGCACACACTCAATAAGTAAGAGAAATGAGAGTATTACAACACAATAACATAAAAAACCTTCTCTGTATTAAATAAACTCTCCGTTACTGATTTATTTTTGTTCCTCCGTATGTTTCGTGCTTCTGTTCACTTGCAGCGTCTCCAGCACCAAAAAAGGCTGCAGCTCCTCGTAGGAGACGGAGGAGCTTCGTCTTCTTCTCCTTTCAGACTTCCTCACCATCTTTCATAACCATCCTGACTGCTGAACGTTCCCTTTCCCCTCTCAGAGAGCGGAGATCCGGTTCTCCGTGAAGCTCCGGGCAGAAAATCATTACTGCTGTATTAAATTTAGAGGCTGGATGTTCTCATTCATCTTTGAGGATCAGCCTCTTTTTTCCAGAACATTACTGAGCTTCTCAGTGTTCAGTGTTAAAAGCTGGAGTCTTTTTTGACATTTTCAGAGTAGCTGACATGTTTTTCGTGATCATATCTCATTAAATCAGTCCTGTGTTTACAGTTTTTAGTGCTGTGACACCTGGATGTTGTTACCGTTGTTAGTCAAAGCCATCCTGCTTCATTTAGAGGCTGTTGGTGTGAAGCAGGGACGTTTCAGGCGTGTTGACGGTGTAATCCTCAGCTTACTGAGGGTTAAAAAAAGCTCCGCGGTTGTTTCGGTCCGAAAGTGTTTGACCGAGTGGCTGAGTGACAACTGCCAGTTTTCCACCTCTGAACCAGGCCAAAGACCAGATCAAATCACAGCCTGGGACTCTTGATTTTTACTGTCAGAACACGACCAACACAACAACAACAACGCAGAAAAAACAGAAATAATTTAAAAATCCTAAAGCAGAGTTTAAGAATAAATGCACTGCAGTTTGAAGTTTTGGAGAAAAGATGGAAGGTTGTAGATGATAAATAAGCTCTGTTTCATCCTGGTAAACAGTGGAAACTGGGAGGCCGTTGAATTGGAGAAATGACTGTTTGGATGTTGTGAGATTTCTGGTTTGTGTCGCCGTCAGCGGGGAGTTTGTGGGCGCAGGAAGTGAGTAACGCTGCCTGACGTGGAGGTGGGAGTTCGGTGTGATTAAACCTGGTGTCTTCATGCTCATTTTCTCCTTGATAAGAGAGAGAAAATGTAGACGGCTCTGAATCTCACGGATGATTCGGTTTGTGAAAGTTAACGACTCCATTTTGAAACTATGAATGATGATTCCAAGTTATTCATAATAATTTTATGATTATTTTTCCCTTCGTTTCCTTCCTTCAAAACTTGATCAAAACATGAACCATCAC
>JAPZDY010000007.1:2459326-2476844 GCA_029783645.1 Ctenochaetus hawaiiensis | reverse complement strand
CATGAACCATCACAGCAAATTTGTCATCATTTGTGATGCACTTAGTTGGCGATAACATGGTTTATAACCACTAATCAGTATTTTTTAATATTTTTTTATGATTAATGAATCAAACGAGTGTAGGATGTAAAAGATGTTGCTCACAGTGACAAACACTGAGAAAACCTGCTGTTTCCTTTCAGCTCGTGAATCGTTTAATCATCTTTCTGCTCATTATTTTGGTTTTTTATATCCCCTTAACTGTTTTGGTTCAGTCTTTTGCAGCTTAAATACCTGACTCAGACGATGGTGGAGCCCAAAAACAGAGCTAAATGAAAATTGGGTGAATACTAAAGAGGATGAATACTGGACTTGTATTCATCAGATTGATGCAAACACGACTCTAAATAAGTGATTATGATGCTGCATTAGTACTGAATGTGCAAATAAGCAGCTGTCATTTAGCATGTTAGTCATATAAACTATCTGTCAGTGTTTACAGCTTGTTTTGCTTCTCAGAGTCACATTAAAGATCAACTAATGACGCAATGATGCGTTTCTACATTTTTAACCGATGAGTCTTTTTCCAAAGTAACAGAAACTGGGTAATGTTGTATTGTGAGCCAAATAACAAACCAAGCTGATGACTGACGAAATGTTTCTTAGCATTTCTTAAGAGATGTACAGGTTTAATAACATGTAGTCATGCAAAGTTTGTAAGTGTTTCATAAACTTAAGTGTTGATTTCTGCCATGTTAGTCATGCAGTGAAATTATAATACAGCATCAACTAAATATAAAGACAACACGACATTATGGTTGATCAGATAACAAACTCAAGCAGGTTCAGTTTGTTTTTGTTCTTTGTGGAAGTTTATTGAAGCACATGGAGGTTTAGGAAAAACATCGAACATTCAAACATTTGAAAATCATCAGCAAAAATGAAAACTTTGCTCCTCCTCTTGGAGATAAAGATGCTCTGAATAGTAATCATTCTTAAATTACAGCAATGAGCCTGATAAGAACATTATTCATCCTCTGTTGAATAAACTCCAGCATCTGTAGTCGCCTGCAGAGCACAGGGTCACATCAGTGAGTGAAAGCTGCAGAAAAGCCCGATCATTCGGCCGGTCGTCCCACCAGAGGCAGCAGGCAGCTCCGGAGGGTCTAATCTCGCCGGGCCGAGGCTGGGAATAGCTCCTCTGAGCTGCTGGAAAATCCTGCCGCTTAATCAGCTTGTCTTCTGGCCTCCTGAGCCTGAGAGCTGATACAAACATCAGGCGCCGAAGAACCAACGCGAGAGTGAGCACGAGACCCGACGGCACGCCATGAGATCACGGCGAGGCGAGAGGGCGTGTCAGGCTTCGGCGGCTGTTATCTGAGAGCAGAAAATGGACTCAAGAAGGTCGAGTTGAGATGGTAACTGAGCCAATGGGTCACAGGGAGGACGGGGGCTTCGAGATGACTTCATTTCATACAAAAGAGGAGAGATTAGTTAAAATTTACACTAATATTTATCAGCCAAAACTAAACTAAAGGACTTAAAATGGTTTGATTGGAGAAAAAAGCATCAAAAAGCCAAAAGTTGTGTTTTACATTGCAGTTTTTTGGCAAGGAAGCTGATGATTTACAGAGAGAGGATGACACTTATGTCAGATGATATTATGATGGAAAAATATACACAGATTTTTAAAGTACAGATTGTTGATAATTTAATCAATAAGACAGAGAAAATGCATTAAAACATGACTTAAAAGACTAAAATAGTTTGGATTTTGCTGGTAACTGAGCTGATGGTTCATGTAAATGAGAGGATACTAAAGTAAATTGATGTTTAAGAAAAGACCTTAGCGTTAATTTTAATATTTTTAAAAATATTTTTCCATGGAAATGTTTCTTGTTGTATTTCAAATTGTATTTATGTGGTTTAGGAGGAGAAAAATGTGTCAAAATGTAAGAAGAGACACTTCAGATCTCTGATTTATTCTGTTATAAATTTATTTATCATCCTCACAGCTTTCCCATGACTCCTTCCATTGTTTTTATATTTAATGAAAAGTATCTTAATCGTCTTTTCATAACATTTCAGCGGCTCAGCAGGTCTGTTTTTGTTCAGAGGACGGTCAGATCACCGGGTGTAAACAGTGAGTGACCTGAGATCTTGTTTTCTTTTAACCCTTTAATCCTGGAGGGGCTCAAAGTGAACGAGTGGGAGATGAGAAAAGCAACGATGATGAGATTACAGGCCGAAAAGAGACTGAGAGTAAATCTGTGTCACTGCTCGATGGTTAAAAAAAACCCTGTTACACAAGTCCGGACCACGCCGTCTGTCACAATGACCGCTGATATTAAACTGATCAATAAAAGCATTGATCAAAGTCAAAAAGTAAGTCTAGTGATTCTGTGAGTCAGACAGTGTTTGAGATTTTATGTCAGAAAGAAAATTAAAATAAGTTTCCAGTGACAATAAAATCAGTAAATTATTAATGTTTCTGTTTAGTCCTGACCGCCTCAGTCAGAGTCACAGCTTTTTAACACAAGGGTTTGTTTGTTTGTTTGTTTGTTTGTCCAGGCATGTCTACAGTAACTTTGTGGCAAAGTCCACAATAAATAAACTTTATTTGGTTATTTATTGTGGAAAAACACAACGAGGAACCAGTTTTTTATAAGTGCGATGAGTTTACATGGTGTGAACAAAGTAAACATGAAGCATCACAGTCATAAGTAGAAATAACAATAAAGGAAGGTTAGTGAACCAATAATAAAAGAATAAACGTTGAACATAATCTCAGTGACAATAAAAGCAGAACTTGTTCCTGTTTGACCTTGTTTTTATCAGCAGGAAAAAGCAGCTCATTCAGTTTCTGGACTGTTTTAAATAAAAGACAATAAAAGAGCTGCAGCTGCTTTGTGCACAAAAGAAGAATGATAAGACAAAGTTAAAATAGATTTAATAATTATGCAAGAACAGGTGAGAAGAGTTCCAGGTTTCAGGTATGAACACTTGGACCAAAAGTAAAATATTCCAATAAATACTGACATGGTTATAACAAACTTAAGTCCATGTTTGTGGTCTGCTGAAGATAAATCCTGATAGGCCTGAAATTGAGACCCAAACATAATTTATCCACAACAGACTGAAGCGAGGCGGTACGAAAGACCAGATCAATACGTTTGTTGATATTTGTGCTTGTTTTGAACCAACAGACAAACTTTGTTCTAAAATAAATAACAACAAATTTCTCAGATGCGTTAATTTGAAGTTGTGTCATGTTGTAAGGTTGATGTGCAGAAACTTTGTCTGACAGAAACACGCCGTCAATCTTTTCATGTCAGGATCCAAAAACCATCCGTGACCCAGTTTTCACAGCGACGGTCAGTGAGGAACAAACATTTCCATCCTGCAGAGCCTCTCAGGTCTAATTACTGCATGAAATATTGATGAGGGGCTCGTTTGAATCGGTTCCAGCCGTTTCCTAAATTACTATTGATCAGTTTTTGGGAATGGAAAGCCGATGATGCTCCGTCCTGTCAGGGAAGCCCAAAAGATGCTTCTGTGTTTCATAATCGCACAGTTAATCTGAAGACAAACAGGACTGTCGGGATTAAATTACAATATGGCTTTTGTATGAGCCCCATGTGTTTATAACTGAATAATTGATTTACTTTCCATCTTAGAGGCCCGACCTCAACAATGAGGCTGCGACTGATGGTTATCTTTTAGATTAATGCCTCAACCTACAAAATATCTACAAAGGAAAACTGTAAAATGTGTTCAAATGACTTATTTTTCTTCTATTAACACGTTCAAAAATTTAAAAATTCAGCTTACACTCAGAAAAAATATATAAAGCAGCAAATCTTCACATGTAATAAGCTGGAAAGAGCAAATAAAGTGTCAGTTTGTCACTTTTGTTGGACTGAAATATCACAAACTGTAAAAAAATTAGCAACAAAATTTCGTATAGATGTTTATTGTTTCCACAAGGTGAACTTACTAGCTTTGATGATCCCCTGATATTTTTCCTTTAGCGCCACCAAGGGGACATTGTTTTTTTTCTAGTGAAATATGTTGACATCTAATGTATGGCCAGATTAGCATGGTGAACATGGTAAACAAGGTGCTGGCTTAACATCACAATGTTAGCATTGTTACTGAGAGCATGTTAGCATGCTGAAGTTAGCCTTTAGCTCAAAGTAGCTTGCTGCGGTGCGTGAATACAACCTCACAGAGCTGTAGTTTCAGTTTATCTCCTTATTGTTTGCATGTTATTTAACACTGACTGTACCTTTAAAAAAACATGACCCCAAAGTGTATTTATCCATCACAATAAGGGTCAGAAGAGGCTACATTAGCTCCAAATGTATGTTTAATGGGACATATCTTAGTCAAAATGGGTCATTAATATGGAAACATTAGAGACAAAAATAAAAAATAGCAGTTAGGGGTTATATAACATAGATAACAAATTGGCTCATAAATAAAAAAGTGAAATTAAAAGTTCACTTTGTTGTTTTTTCAGCCCAGTTTTTCACTGTAGTTTATTTCCTGGGAACCGGGCTCATTAAAACGTTCTCCAATGTTCCTGTGGCACAGTTTGGTTCCCTCTGAGGTGGTGGGGGGGGGTCGCCTTGTAAGTCCAACAACAATGGAGGGTCAATCAGTGTTTCACTACAGTGGCTCCGCTCTGCTCGTCTTCATTTAATGGATGCATGTTTTTGGCAGGAATCCACGCCTGAAAATGGGCACTCAGCAGTGGGAACACTGGGGACCATTATGGGCCTGGGAAAAGAGGGGTTTTTGTGTATGTTTGAGGAGGGGGGCCGCTTAAGAGGAGCACAGACGGAAAAAAACTATGAAGACAGTGTGACATGATTATAAATGAGCTCGAATCTGTCCAGAATCCAGCGACAAAAATCTAAATTTATCACAAAACACTTAAAATTAAACAAAGCAGCTTCATTTTTTCTCCCTCAAGTCCCAAATCTGTCGACAAACTCCTCATTAACTCGTTAAAAACATATTAAAGTGTTGTGTCTTGTTTGTTTAATTTGTAAACAGACAGGAAAAAAACAAGATTTTTTTTTTTTTAGGGGAGAGTTGTTTGTCGGACAGAGCCAAGCTAACAGTTTCCCTCTGTTTCCAGTGTTTATGCTAAGCTAACCAGCTGTTAGCTGTAGCTTCCTTTATGCAAAGAGGACAGGATTGATCTTCTCTTCTAATTCTGTAAAAAAAAGGAAAATAAGCAAATTAAATAAGCAACTTGACACTTTGACATCAGTTTCACAGAATAGAGAAGTTTTCTTATCTGCATTTACCACCTGGCCAAAAGGTTAAAACTTACATTTGTATTAAAAACACTAAAACTAAAAAAGTTTTCATCCTTTTTAAAACTGCCCTTTGGGGGCAGCAGGATGATGTGTGTCTGACCGAGTCAAAATAAGCTTCAGTGTGTGTGTGTGTGTGTTCATGGTAATTGAAGAACATGTCAGCCAGTTCAGCTCATTGATGAGTTTTTAATAGCATTTAGAAAACAATGGAGCTCCGTGACACAGGGAGAGGACCCATCAGGATTTAACACACACAAACATTTAAAGACATTTTTATTGTTAATGTTTGTATATTTAATAGGATTTATTGACAACAGGAAATATATAACATGTCTGGAGATTTAAAATGTAGTACTTATTTTAACTGTTCATTATATGTCAAAGCTGAATCAGGTGAAACACATTCTGCTGATACTTTCTTCTCTAAACCTCAGAGGAAATGAGAAAAGACCGTTCATACAACGTGTGTCCTGTAAGCTTCATGGATCAGAAATAAAGTGTTAAATATGTTTGTTGTTTCTCATGTATAAACACTTTGAGTTAAGTGACAAAAAGCTCTGGGATGAAAACACATAGGATCTCAGAGTGCAGACAGGAAGTGTCCACGCCTGTCGATGAGTCCGGGGTCAGCCTGAGTGTGTGTGCTGCTGTACTGTAAGTCTTTGTATCTGCGGCTGCCTCGTCGGCCATGTGTGTGTGTGTGTGTGTGTTATCAGTGGTGATTTCTCAGAGGTCAGAGGCGAGGCTTTGTTCTGCCTCGCTCTGACGTCACCGACCCGTCAGCTGAGTCTTTGTTACAGTTTCTGCAGCTCTGAAAATGGATCCTGTGTTCTGCACAAGCCGCCGGAGCTCTGAGAGGATTTACAGCAGATTAAATATTTCTGACACCTTTTTAGCAACATGCTCGTGAAGTTTGTGATGAAAATTCTCCCCTTGCATGCCGCTAAACTCACATATATCATATAATGTGACATGTAATGCAGGTTGCAGGTTCTGATCCTCACACCAATGCAGAAGTCATTGAGGTTTCTCCGTGTTGGAGACCATGATGAAATATCATAACCAGCTCCATGACTGTGACTCCACACAGTCACCTCTGCAGGAGTGTGATTTCCTCTGCAGAGTCTCACTGTCGAAAAATGACAGATAACAGCCTGCGTTCATGCAGCATATCAGATTTTCTATGTACTCTGTCCGCAGGCACAGAACAGACTTCACATTTACACTCTGTTCAGATTAGATACAGACGGCCGCAGTGCTTTTTCCTGCATGAGCACACTGTGTTTGCTCACTGACAATCTTTGTGAGCCTCTGTCTTGAATGTTTTCATTCAAAAATTGTGTCAAGTAGCTGCATTGGTTTGTTTTTTGGGCTGTTTAGTTGCCACATGATCACTAATGTTGCTTTTCCTACAACTCACTTTATTTCTTTCTGTTCTTCTGTTGTTGTTTTATGGCCAATTGAGCAAAGAAATCCTATAATGCATAAATTCCAAGACAAACACGTCCAGATTTAGTGACATTTTACAGCCTGCATTTTCATTCATATTCATATCAAAATCTAAGTCGTGTTTCGGTTCTGCTTTTTTGCAGTCAGTTCTGTTCTTTAAGCTGCATTGTTTGGTTGAGGTGTAGCTCATCGTTTCCTTTAATCGGATGTAAAAAGTTTCTCATTGGCTTTGCACAGTCTGTCCTCTTTTGCTTCTGTACATTTGAAGGTTATTTTGGTCCGAACACAAAGGAAACTTCCCTTTACTCACAAAAATCTGACCTCTGGTGTGTTTTGCAGTGCGGATGATGTTAGCTGTAGCTAGTTAATGTTAGCTACAAACCTGACTGACTTCAAAACTTTTCAAGGACTTTTCATGTCCTTGACACTGCAATGTTTTTATCACAATTTTTACTGCTTTGGCACCTTAATGTTGCTTTGCATTCATTTGCATCTCTGATCAGATTCTTCGTGTCAAATCCTCTTTTCTTTTCTCTCAGTTTTTACAACCTGTTCAGTTTAACTAAGCTGCAGTTTATCAGGAAAATGTAAAACCCTGTAATAGTCACAGACTCTCTGATTGGCTGCTGGTGATGTCATGACATGGTTGAACGCTCTTCACTGAGGAAGTAAAAGGTCATAAAAAGGTGATATGAGACGTGGGCCTGGTGACCTGCATGTTGGCTTCGTGCCGGCCTAATCTTGTGCACACTGACGGTCGCAGGTTAGACCGAGACAGTTTGACCTTGTGATAAGAAAACTGAACGGCAACACAGTTTTAAAGGGCAGAAAACTCTTGTAAGACTCAGAAACACAGAGCTGAACTCACACTCTGACCTCTGAGAGCTTTAACATTACAACACTTAGCTCACTTCGAAAAATACTTAAATCCACTTTGATAATCAGGTTTCTTTTGTTTTAGAAGCTTAGAGTTTGTGGTTGTTTAAACCTTCAATCCATACTTTTTTTAGGACATTTGGCAGCAGAACAAACAGAAAACACAAAAATTAATGAACAACTTTTAGAGTTAACAAGGCAAAGAGGTTAGAAAACCAACATTAGCATTTGTTTGGAGTCGTGTTTGTGTGCATGTGATGAATCTTAGTCTAATATTTACTCACATGGTAGCTCTGTTTTGGTCTCCACCAATTCCTGAGAAAACTTATGACAATCTCAAGCACACAATTTCAACATTTTATGACTGCAACTTGCACAGTTATGATGTGACAAAGTCCATCTGCAGACAGAAAGACAAATCAGTGTTTCAAGCAATGAAACTTGTGATATTTCATCATCAGAGTTGTTGTTTTTACCAGCTTTATGCACGTTTCTGTGAAATGAGGCGCTCAATTGTGTTGTGAAGTTTTTGTTTGCAATAAAATGGGCTAAAAGTTGAGAATGGCAGAGTTCACCTGTTTCTATAGTTTTACCTAAATTCTGAGAGTCGACAAATTGATTGAAACAATTAACTGACCCCAACCTTAACACAAATGTCAGCAAGAAGCATAAATTAAGAGGGCGATGCCATAAACTCTGCCAGCAAGAATACAAAAGACATTTTTAATTTATAACGCACCAAATATGGAAAAAAGGATTTAAAACACACAAAAATAAACATTACTCTGCAGAAAATAAGATTTTATTTATGCTTGAATTTGATCTGAACAGTCAGAAAACAGCACTGAATCCGGTTTGCATCGTCTTAATATCCAGGCCGCCACAGTCGAGCTAACATGAGATCTATATTTTCCATCTCTCGGAGTACGTGCAGCCGATGTATGAGTCAGCGTGTCATGGGATGCATCCAGCAGCATCCAGAGCGTCGAGCTTTTCTTAGAAAACAGAAACACGGGGAGGAGTGAGTGTCTGCTGACTCAATCTGCTCTGCCTGATGGATCGCACATGAGACGGCTAACATCTGGAGAACGACATCCATGGAGGAGGAATTTCAGTCCTATAGGAGATCTCCAACAGCTGGGAAAAACTACACTGAAGGAATAATTCACTGCAGGATGAACTGCAGGAACTTTTCATGCACTTTGAGATAAAATCAACCTAAAACATTCAAGTCTACATCACAAGAACTTCACACTTTGATTGTTATACTTTTTATTTGTTAATGAAAGTTATAATTGTGACATATTTGCATTTTGTAAACAATCAAAAGTTTGACAGTTTGTTTTTACACTTGTACACTTATTTTTGTACGGATTTCTGACGATTACCAAAGATTTGAACCAGAAACATGAACGTTTGTGCCCAGTTTCATGTCAAACTGTGAAATATTTATTGATAAACTTCCATCTGGTCCAAGTGGTTGATGAGATTATCATCCTCAGAGCCACAGAGCCTCATGTTTCATACGCCTGTGTCAAAGTCAACATCTATCCAGTCTATCTTTACCTACGATCCGAGCTGGCTGTGAGAAGGTGTGTCACATTCCTGGTGTTAATGCGACATGCAGAGCGTGTTTTCTCCTCAGCAGGCGAGGAGCCGCAGGATGGACTTCAGCCAAAGTGACAACACTGCAGCAGCTCGGCAGCAGTGCTGAGGAAGCAGGAAGCCGCTCAGACGTTTCACTCCAGCAGCTCCATGCAGTTTAATTATCAATCAATACCTATCCCATAAACAGCAGGAGTGCTTTATGAGTCTCTGCAAACAAAAACAAAAGTTGGTGCGCTAGTTTAAAACCTCTCACATGTAACTTTCTAATGCAGAATCTGTGGTTTTAGAGATGGAAGCAACTGCTCTTTGTCCTATTTTGTCTGCAAGTGCTGCTTTTGCTTCCTGTTAACCTTTCCCCCTTTCGTGCATGAACGAAATCAAAGAAAGTGATGTAACATTTCAATTACAGGATCTTTATTGGTCTTAAACTTTGATCACAAAAACGTCATAATAAAGTTGGATTAACGGTTCATAAAATGTGCCACCTTGTACCATTTCTCTGTGGGGCTGTTAACATGGCCTTTATTGGTTTTTTAGGGCAGCAGGTTCATTTTCCTCACAATCATTAGCCAAAAAAAGGAGGATGTGTTTCATAATGCCGTCTTGTTCCACTTCCTTATTGTTTCGTGCACACGGCCTCAACTTATAACCTCTCGTTTCCCTTTTTAAGACTCTTAAACTGCCTGTTCAGACTCAGCTCAAAGGCTCATTTCTCATTTTCTCTTCAGCACCTTATTGCTCGTCTTCGAGTTGGGAAGAAACTGCACGACAGCTTCACCCCGTCCAAAACCTCCAAAACACATCTCATGTCTTGTTCAAGGTGAGAAAGACCTGGACGTGGTGCAATGATCGGCTGCCCCCTGCAGTTCAGACGGAGGTCTGCAAGCCTCGTCTCACTCAGCTGACACTGTGCAGCACTTTGTGTCCAAAACAGAGACAGTCAGCTCGAAGTGGACTGTTTTTTAAACTCCATGTCACTTTACATCAGACTTTATGGACCTGAATAAAATATGACAGCAAAGCTCTCGCCCATCCAGGCTTCAGTGAAGGCACTTATGCTATATCTGTGTATCTGTGCATGCCAGAGCACATAGAAAATGCACATATTCCACATAATGATAAAATCCTAATGCTCTGCATGGAGGGGAAGTGACATGCTTTTTCTGTTGAGGTGAAGAATAAATGGCCACATTTATTTTTATTCCAGGAAACTCTGACTTTAATACCCACTTCTCAGCTGACATTCATGACACTAAAGCCCTCCTTTTCCATAAAATCACAAATCACATTAGGTAACTCCCTCGCCATTTCTGCCGCCGCCGCCGCCGCCGCTGCACTTTGCCTCTTCCCTGGTTTGCACTCTGGGCTCGCAGTGGATTGCAGATGTAAATGTGGGAGTGGAGACACACAATAATATCCGCGGGCAAACAGAGGGCAGCTGCAGTGAGTAATTCCTGCTGTTGCCGTGGAAACGGGCCAAATATGGCGCCCATCACTGTCAGGAGGAGCCACGGAGATAAAACCAGTGATCCATCACACGACCGATAGATAGAGATATATATATAAACAGAGACAGACATGACTTTTGAATGTACATTAATTCCTTGTGTTTATATTTGCGAAGAACAAAATCAACACATTTCCTATTAAGACTCATAAACCAAAATTGTAGTCTAAAAGTCACACATTGTTCCTTTAATGAAATGCTAATGTTATTCTAACATTAATGAACTCAGGGATGAATTTAAATTTAAAATGAGGAAAAAGTGCCATAAAACTGAAGAACTAAATTGCCCATACTTCAAAAATATATCATTAGCCTACAATAGCATGTAAAGTTAGTGGGAACCAAATTGCGTTAGCTAAAGCTAATATACCTACTTTTGCAGTTCTGTTCTCGTTGATGAAAAATAAATTCTCTAGCATCTTAGAAATCACATTTAGATGCTACATACATGAAAAAGTTGCTAAATCATGATGGAAACAAAAAGCAGGCTAACACAGATAAACTGCTTTCTGCGAAAAGCTAACTAGCCTAGCTTATATTCCTTTTAGATTGTCCAAATTTAGAGTGTTATATTTGGTTTTATCTTACAATTCACAACTTTTCCTGTTATAACTGCTGTCTTTTTTTCTTTTCTTAGGGGAGTATTATTTTATTTCCTACCTATTTTAATGTTTAGGTTCACAAGCTAACACTAACATAGCTGACTTGCTAACACTGTCTATACATTATTAGCTTGTTTGATTTGATGATGAATGAGAGGGCATTAAATCAACACACGTCTACAAAATGTCAAGGATGCCACAATACATTTAAAATCTTATTTTCTGGTGTCTGTGAGTTTCACTTCAACTGACTTTGTTAATGCTGTAAGCGTGTTTGCTAACATGTTTTTGGCTAAAAATAGGGGCAAACAGACATTTTTTCCCTCATATCCTGTACATTCTTTCCTCTCTCTGAGCGTTTTTCTCCTCCAGCATATATTCTGTTCTTTCTAAGGTGTAATTCTTGGTTGCACTGAGTGAGGTTATGTAAAAACTGTTTTATCTGGAGCATGATGTCCTTTCTCTAAAGGTCTCCCATCCTCAGGCTGTCAGGTCAGAGAGACCTAAAAGACATGAAGTGGGTTTGTTATGAGAGGATTGCCAGTTTGAATCCTTCGTCTAGTTGGGGAAAAAATCCAAGAGGAGGACACTAAATCTGGCAGGAAAAATAAAAATAGTCATTCCTGCTTTACTGAGGTGGTCTGCTTGTGACTGAGGTGTTCATGATGATGGATAATGTGCTGATTTAAAGCCTAAATCACTAATGTATCACTAAACAAGCTCAACAATGTTTATTTAAAGCTGATTATTAGCTTATATTTGTTTTTTGCATTAGCACACAGTAGAAACTTTGCTTTGACAAGGTTACTAATGTGTTGTGACAACTGAAAACTAGAAAATCTCATTATCAAGCCTTTCTGGACTGTAATTTTTTTTCTAGTAGCCTTTTTTTGCAGCAACAACAACAAAATCAGAAAATATTGAAAAGAGTTTTCAGATATGCATGTGCTATGAGGCAGGATATTTAGTGGTTGAACAATCAGCTTTATTATCAAAGTTTACAAAGGATACAAACCGCATCATAAACTCTCCTGAAATCAAATTTAACCGGCCCTTTTTGCTAAAAACTGTATTTATTATAGAAACTGAAAATGGCAAAAGTTGCATTTTTTCAACCTTATCTCAAGATTACAAGTTCATTATCTCAATTTACCAGAAGATAAATAACTGTTTCCTTCATTAAAAATTATAAAATAAGTGTCAAATCGTGTCAACAAGGTCCCAAATGTATCCTGTCAAACAATTATCACTAACTGATATAAAGTACACAAACTCTGCTAACACTGAATTCCTCATGAAGCCGACCGGAGGAAAAAAGATCCCCAGCTGTCGTCCTGAGCTTGAGCTTCTTCTGAGGTTTCCAGCAAAATTTAGTCACCAGATCAACATTTACAGCGAGCAGATGGACCTCAGACCAGAGCCAATATTTCCAGTAGGATGAGGAGATGCTTGGAGGCTTCCCAGTGATTTGCAGTCTTCCTCTGACCTCATCAGAAGAAGACTGTAACAATAAAACCACAAATGAATGTTTTACTTTCCTTTGTTTGATATCACTTCATTAGGAATTTAAATATTTATCATGTTTACACAGGTTGAAAATGTAAATATTTTTGAGAAAATCTATTTTTTTGTATACGTCATATGCATTCAATGCTTTTACTGCAGAAAACAAAGGAAGAAATTATGCTAGTTAAGCAAAAGCATGCAATAAAGACAATAAGTATGCTAACAAGAAGAGTCTGCAGCCACAGTTCAGTGCTTTGACCTAAATGCTAATATTAGCATCCGAATACGCCCACGATAACAATGCAGATATTCAGCTGAAAAAATGTCCAGCATGGTTTGTGTTTTAGTTTTATGGGTCAGCACGCTAACATTTGCTCATTAGCTCTTATGATGGTGATGTCATGGGTTTATTTACAATGATTTGAATGATTAATGCATAAATTTGTTAAATTAAATGCTGTGACCAGGCTATAAAATATCAGTAAATTGCAAAAAACATTCAACTTCTGTTTCCAGGGTTATATTTTCAGCAATCATGTCAGTTTAAAGTGCATAAAACCATCACATTTATGAATTAGAAAACTCTCGGTTATGTGTTCTGTTTCAGTGATTTATTTTAAAAATGTTTTGCATCATAATACAAAACATCAGATGACGCTTTGCTACCAAACCTCATATGTATTTAAATCGGTGCTAAATATCCAACAAAGCTCATTTATAGTCATTTATATCTTGTCTCGTTGATAAAAGTGTTGTGTTTAAACAGTGTAAACTGACAGAAACCAGTGTCAAACCCATTGATCCAGTTTCCCGGCTCACTGTATCTGCCACGCAGGTCAAACAGATTATACACCATTTTTATTTTAACCCCCTCAGCCCTGCAGTCATGGCTGCTTATGCTAATCGATACGGGCTTTTCTCAGCCAGTGAAGAGGCTCTGGGAATATTACGTAACCTCCTGTGTTTCTGCACCGCTGCACGGCGGACGGCGCCTGCAGGGACCCTGCTGCGCTCTGCATGACATAACCCTCCACACATCTGACTGCACGCTGTCCTGCCTTCATCTCTGCGTATTTTCCTCTCAGTTTTAACCCCCCAGGCCTCTCTGAAGCCCCCGCCCTGTCAAAGTGATTCTTCTATGTGGCTATTTTATCACCAAAAATAAAAAAAAAAGCAGACATGCACTGAGTTTATTAATAGGTGTTTTTTTTGTATTCATTCCCACACTTCTTCTTTTTCTGACTAATCCCTCTCTTGGTCTCAGTTCGTTCTGGATGTTACGTTCCTCATGACATAACATCACTGAACACACACTGAACACACACTGAACACACACTGAACACACCGCCCAGCCTTTATCTCTGTGCATCTGTCTCTGTGTGTCCTCCTCCAGCTGCCCGACTCTTTCTCAGGTCAAAACAGGGGTTTTGTTTTGGTAAATCAACAGATAACAGTTGTAAAATTTTTTATTCTTAGAGCCAATGCCTCAAGATAATAGTCTTAAAATGACTCTGACTTCTCTTTGTTTTATTATGTTTGTTTCTGTATGAATAAAAAACAAAATCATGAACCATCTCTTTTTTTAAAAGTTTATTTTCTGCCAAAAACACAGAAGAATTTACAGTTAAATTGATAATACTTTGCTGCAGCTAAAACATAAAGTTAAGGAAACCAGAAGCTAATAAAAGCTGATGTTATCACCCATTTTCTTCTGTTGTTTGGTTTATTTTCAGTCGATCACAACAAAGAACTTCCAGGAGTTTTATCCTCAAGAGGATTTTTTACATTTATGACAGGAAATGAACAAAAATCAATGATGGCTGCAACTAATAATCATCAATGTCTGTGGTTTCATGTTCATTTGGATCTTAGAAACTACAAACACTGTACAATAAACTACATTTCCCATGTGTACTTGCATCAGAAGGTGCAGGTGTACTCTGTTTGGTGTCATCACATGCTGGTGAATTTTCCAAAGAGCATCTTGAGACTCAAACATTGGAATGATTAATGTAGTTTGGGGTTAAAATATTTATCTTCTGAAGAGAAATCTGACTCATCAGTGGAAAAATATTGGTAAGTAGCTGTCAAATAAGATAACCTGCAATAATTACATGAAATTAACCTCTTACACATGCTTCTTTTTGATAAGTTAAAGAGCCTATGATCAATATTTTCATATTAACAACAGATCAGCTTGTTTTTTCTGCCACTAAATAACCAAAGAGTCTGATTATTGCAGGTTTAAAGACTTTTACACATTTTTTACTGCTGAAACTTTTATGTATTTGAAATTTAACACTGTTTTTTTCCTTCATTCACCCTGAAGGGCACTTTGTCACCCTTTCTTGCACTTTTCTGTGTTTAATCCACATTTGAACAAGTCGGCACCAGTGATGATCTTTACATTATGTGCAGCACTGAATCAGTTTGTTCTTTTCAAAATGTTCAATGAAGGTTTTGGCGCCTGTTAATCGATTCAGCTCTGATAGTATTGATGTTTCTGTGGTGATCTGATGTTTGCCACCTTCGTGTTGCAGCTTATGCAATCAGCGCTGTAACACTGTCTGCTGTCCTGTGTGTGTGTGTGTGTGTGTGTGTGTGTGTGTGTGTGTGTGTGCCTGGAGCAGCTCCATCCAAACACACACCCTCCACCCTCCTCTGCGTGACAAGCAGAGCTGAGCGTGAGGCGCCCTCTGGTGGCTCCATGTGAAACAGATTTGTCCCATTTAAATGAGACATTTATTTCCTCTGTCATCTTCTCTGCAGGAAGGTCAAAGGTCAGAGGTCAGCCACAGGGGAGGGAGCAGGCAGGAGTTCAGTAAGTGTTTCAGCTCTCTTTAAGTCTAATGAATCCATTAATATCATCCTCCTCCTGATGAGGTTTGATCCTCTGTGAAAATCCCAACATGTTTGACTTTTTCAGCCTTTAAAGTAAATAAATCTTCATGTTTATATGAATTAATCCCCCATCATCCTCAGTGTAAACATGATTTATGAGCTATAAAATCAAATGTATTAAAAGCTGGAAAAATGTATCATCAAAGGCTAAAGACATGGCTGTTTTTCATTTTACTGCACAAAGTTAAGTTTTCTTGTTACTTTAATTTAAATGTAATTATAATAAGTAGGATTATGAATAGAGAACTTTGAGTGGAGGTGATTTTCTACAGTATAACACTTTGGTCCTTTAACTTAAATTAAATCTAATTTATTTTTCCTCCCCGTATGCTGATATGTTTTGCTTCACTTTTGCTTTTTTTTTGCAATTTTGCCCCTTTTGATTTTTAATTGTGCCTATAATGTAAGTGATATAATAAGAAACCTCCTGTTACAAATAAATTTCCATGTATTGTAATTGTTAGACATGTTTTTGCCTTAACAGACGATATTTTCCCACCATTTGGTTGCTAATTTACTGCCTGTGCATAAGCTTTAAGACATCAAAAACTAAACGTGTGACATTTGAAAAGAGTAAATTGAATAAATGAAAGCAAAAAACCACATCAAACTGTTGTAATATTTACATTTTTGGATGTTTTACACGTCTCATCCTTCAGTTTCAGAGACGTAAGCCTGTCTGTGAGCATTATTAAAGCGATTAAAGCCCATGTTCCCCTGCAGCAGGAAGTCTGGCACTGCTTCAAAGACAAAGACACAAATGTGTCATCTGGCAGAAATTCTCCACAAAAAAAGAAAAAAAAAAGGCATTTGAGGAATTTGCTCTGCCTTTTTAGTTTCACTGAATCTCTGAGTGTAAAAGCTTCAGACCTGCAGGGTAACTCAGGCTGTTAGTGACGGCGGGAGGACGTGAGCTCGAGCCGACAGGAAGTGGAGAGTCGGCTGCTCTCAGTGCGAAAGGTCGAATCGTCCCACACATGCAGAGTCTCTCTGTGGAGGCGGCCGGCCGGTCAAAGACTGGAAAACGTGACCGTGGTCTCGTCTCGGTCCTGGTTTCTGCTCTTTCATCACCAGAGAAACCCGACAAACCTCTGACATGCAGCTCATCATCAGAGGAAGCTGGAGGCAGCTGGACCTATTTAACTTTACTCATCAATGTGGAGCAAACAGCAACTTTCTGTCTGTTTTTACTTTTAAAGGAAGAATCTGTCAGTGAAAATATTTATGATGCCTCAAAATCTGCAGAGACCATCAGCAGAGGCAGGTGACAAAAAACATATATTAATTTTGTGGATCCTAAAACTTAAGAGTGCCAAAATATCAGATGATTGTTTGCCACAAGACAAGACAAAAAAACTGGTCTCTGTTTGAGTTTTAGTTGCTTAAATTAAAGGGTTTCCTCTGTGTGTGGAAGCTATTTGAGGTCAGCTCAAACTCTGGAGTCGAGCCGAACAATTCGCTCTTTAAACTGTGACTGAAGGTCACATAAACATGCTAAAACCATCATGTTAGCTTTCAAAAGTTAGCATTCTTAGCTTGTTTAGCAGGGGGTTCAGGTGTCACATGGTTTTACAAATTGCTGTATATAAAAATTATTGTTCAAAAGCCTAATCAATTAAATTTTGGAGCATTTTAAAACAATAAGACAACACACACTCGTTGCCAACGCAGTGGCGCCACCATGTGGTGGCCATGGCCACCCCAAAATCATTCTTGGCCACCACAGTGGCCACCCCTAAGTAAATTTTTATTATGCATAC
>JAPZDY010000007.1:2436911-2452471 GCA_029783645.1 Ctenochaetus hawaiiensis | reverse complement strand
AGATATTGGTTTTAGGCCATATCGTGCAGCCCTAGTTCAGAGTTTGTTCACTGGTTTAAAACTGCTGAACTCTTCAGTCAAAACGGCACAAAGTATTAATGACCGCAAAATTATGCCGTAATAACCCAACACACATGCACACAGCACTAACAGTGCAAAACCTCTCCGATACTTTAACGATGTCCGTCCACGCCGTTTAAAAACAACTTCACAGTGTTTGATTTGTGGATTTAAAACTGTACAAAAGCAGCAAACAGGGGAGTCTCTCCTCGACCTTGACCTCTTTTGTTAAATCTGCTCTTATTTCCTCTCCAACAGTTTTAGGCAGCTGAGATAAGAACCCAGCTCACGGCAGGACATGAGGAAACGTCCACATGATGCATTCAGACTGAATCCTGTTGTTTTAATCAAGCAAGAAAATGAATGAGGTTAACCTACATTTCGTCTCGACGAGAAGAACACCCACATGACAACCAGTCGGAGTACTGCTGTGCTTCTCTCTCAGGCTTGGTGGCTGACATGATGATAGCTCGCTAATCCACAAATAAAAGGATCCTGCCTGCACATTGAGCTTTAAATACCGAGGTGTTGGAAAAAAAACGTGGCTGACCAACACCCAAATATGAAACAAGTCGGTGCATTTCCACGCTGTGCAG
This sequence comes from Ctenochaetus hawaiiensis, assembly GCA_029783645.1. NCBI lineage: Eukaryota > Metazoa > Chordata > Actinopteri > Acanthuriformes > Acanthuridae > Ctenochaetus > Ctenochaetus hawaiiensis. Next base: position 2,451,815 of record JAPZDY010000007.1, on the reverse strand, counting down.
GAGGATTCGCTCAGACAGCCTCGTAAAGTGTGTCACAGGTGCCTCGAGCTGTGGAATCAGTGTATTCCCAATCCAACATTATTCAGAAATATGTCATTAGCACAATTTAACTGTCTGACTGATAACAGAACAGAAGAACAGTTAAATTAACTTTAAAGCTAAAATGCCAAAACTTTTTCTGGTTCCACCTTCTGCAGTGCGAAGATTTGCTGATTTGTGTTTCTTCTGAATCGTTGCAAACTGAGTATCTTTGGAGTTTGGTTTGTCAGACCACATTTGGTGCTTGGAATCGATCAATCAATAGACTAAACAATTAACCAATACTCAGCAGAATACTCAACAGTGAAAATAGTCATTAGTTGTGGCCCTGGTTCTAATAAAATGTCCATATTTTGAAGTAAAGCTGCTCTGCTTCTGGTGTTGTGCCCTGTTTTTAAGTATCATCACACTGGAGATGAAGAGCGATTGTCTGACTCTTGTCCTGCTACAGTAGATCCACCTGAACTCTTCCACTAAAGAAAACTAAACAAAATATTACAGGAAACAATCAAACAAAGCCTGAGATGCAAATTCTGTTTCTTAAAGAGCTTTTCAGCCGCTCTGAATTAAAGAGCTTTTTTAATTTTACTGTATTCAAAAGAAATATGACTTTACTTTCAGGATCCTGTGCAGCTGTGATATGAAGAAACATATAAACAAAAACTGGATTGGACTTGGTTGGCAGATAAATACATAGATTTAAATACATAAATTAGGATTTGGAGCAATCCTACTTTTCTATGAGCTCTGTACCTTAACAAAATTAATGTTAATAACAGTCTCTCCAAACAAAAACTCTGGCCTTTTGGGGGCCCACTGACCCCTCAGGGCCCAGTAATAGACAAGAAATCCATATATGAGCAAAATGTAAATATAAAGAAATAAATAAAGAGGATTTGAGTGAATTCTACTTTAAATATTTTTAAAAAATCAGGGGCAGAAAAAGGGAAACAGCAAGTATGAAAACTGTAACTGAGGAAACAAACTGTGAGCCTTCATTAAAGTGAATTTGCTTTTCTTTCTACAGGGTGAATGGTGATACAAAGGATTAAGATTAGAAAAGATTTTATTTTTGCAAAAGAGCATGGCTCAGGGGAGATGTTGCATTGTGAGACGGGCTGTCATATCAGTGGAGATGCCTGTAAGCATGATGTTATAATTGCACATTAATACTGCAGCCCACAATACAGTATTCTGTTATTCACGGCATCAGTTTCACTTATAGAACAGACAAGATAATGTATCAGCATTCCCTAAAGCATTTTTTATGTAAGAGGGCGAGGGGCTGGGCATTTCCAGAACACTGGATGAACGCGTGCCCAGCCAGAGCTTAAAAAAATCTGAGTATTTATTAGGATAATCTCAGCAAAATCCACTCCAGCCTGGCAAACATCTCATCCCTTAATTTGATCCAAGGGAGACAAGAAAAAAAAAAAGGGGCTGGCACCAGGCGGATGTGATGCCCTTAAAGCTAAGAATAGGTTTTTGCTAGTAGGAATCAGTCTTCCCTCCCATGAGTCACACAGCATGAAGGCTAACTGAGCTGGAGGTGACATGCAACGCGTACCCCCTTTCCCCTCACACTCCCCCCCCAAAAGCGTTGATGCATCTTCCCCATCTTCACGCCGCCTGCACCGGTCCTGCACGGCTTTGCGCATTATGTCACCAGAGAAAAAAAATCCGGTTTGGCCAATTGTTTGCAAAGGTATCTGCCTCCGTGAGAACACCACAGCTGCACCAGAACCAGCAGATAACACACCTCCAGCTCTCCCAAAAATACCTTGAAACATCCCCAGAAGCTGTCAGCTGTATCCTCACACACACACACACACACATATACACACACACGCGCGCGCACACACACCGTCAGTGTCAAACCGGTAACCGTTATTTCTCACCTTTTCAAAACTCCAAACACATTCGCGCACATTTTTACTGATGTCTGTTTCCATCAGCCAAAGCAAGGCGGTTCGTGGAGCAGATTGGCATCCAAACGCCAGTAACGAGCCCGAAAGCGGAGAGATTTCGATGGGTGTGATGATGCTCCGGTCAGCCTCAGCACCTAACGACTGACTGACTGACTGCGGTCGGGCTGGTGTCGCCCCTCCCACAGAATATCTGAGGGGTTTCCACCACTATGTCTCCTTCAAAAACAACTTACTTTAAAAACAGATATACAACTTAAGCCAACAGAACGTTTTAAGGGACGTTTATGATCCAATAAAGCGAGTACCGAACCCTGTTTTCCACGTACAGAGCTCTGTGAATGCCATTGTCTACCAGTGCGTTAAGCTAGCTACCGATGATCACCTGACTCTGCCCCACCTTGGTTAAATAAGTCCAGCTTTTTGGACTTATTACATCAACTTTCCTTCTTCACTTTATTAGTTTCGTTCTTACCTGCATAGCCAGCGTACAGCCATCGCAACTGTTGCGGTAAAATACGCACCTCCTCTGATTAAAGCTAAACATTAGCCTACCTAGCTACCTTCGAGTAGTTACCGGCTACCGCTTATAAACTAACACGGAGTTCTCCTCCGTTTGTTTAAAAGTAAGAAAACATTTCTTCGCGATTGATTTACTTAAATAAAGATATGTGGTAATTAATGTTAAGCTAACGTATAATAATCGATATAGAAATCGCATCAATGTGTTATTTCGCCGAAGATCGACTAAACTGTTTTTAACACAGTGTAAGTTTTGGTCGGCCAACATTGGGTTCGCTCCATTTTAACTTTTGTTGAAATGGAAGGCTTTTGTTACGTAGCGGCAAGGGCGGAGAAACAGTATAGGATACAGTTCGCAGATATGGCCAACTTGCTTGAGTTTTTAATCTTAACTGATCTTATCTCATCTAAACCAAAGAGTTCAATACAAAACATCTGATCAGTTAATAACATAAGAAACATTAACAGAGAAACAAGAACATTCAGTGAGTAGTTTGAGACCTGAGGTTAATAAATCCAACAGTATAATATAGCTTTCAATATGTAAGATTACTAGAATCAATTTTTCCTTCGTAATTTATGTATTTATTTACTTGAAATAAATTAAGTACATGACTTTTTTATTGTTGTTTTGTAACATTATCATTATATTATTAATAAGCTGCAATTTATTGTCTTTTCATATACCAGCATCACTTACTTGTAACAAAGCATTTTACAGCTCCGGTGCTGCTGCTCTTCCTCTAGTAAATAATATAAATATTCTCCTCCGCTGCTAAACAGAAGTAGTAGTTCAGCGGTAAACCCCGCCCTACAGCTCTAACCAGGTGTAGTTTTGGAGCGCTTTCTTTCATTGTTGAACCCACGTGACCAAACGGCTGGTTACGCACACGGACACAGAAGGACGCCGACATGAACTTGTATCGGGGGTTAGCCTGATAAGAGCAGCGGGGTTCTCTGCGCACTAACAGTTACGGGTTCTTCCTGAACCGCCAGTTAAGTTTTGGTTAATTAAAATGGCGTGTAAAAGCGTAGCGGCAGCAGCGGGGTGTCTAAGGCTTCTCAGCCCGCTCAGCCTCCACGCTCCCCTGCGCCCACACCGCCGCTTATCAGCAGCCAACAGTCGGCGGTGCAGCTCCAAACAGGCAACCCAGCAGGACAAAACACCGAAGGTCTGTGCGGCAAAAACATAATCCTTTGTTACACTTACTGAGTCTAACCGCTGCTGTAGGTTTCCGAGGCGAATATTTGGCTTTGGCTCGCAGACAGCTTGTGTAAAGTGTTTTGACGTGTGTGTGTGTGCGCGTAGGTGTGTAGGTGTGTGTTTGTGTGTGTGTGTTGCTATGATACTGCCTCTTTTGTGTTTGCCATCCTCTCATCTTACACACGTTTCAGGTGTAGTCGGTTAATGAAAGCAGTGAAGGAAGCACTCAGATCTTTCAGTTTAGCAAAATAAATAAATGATGTGTTAAAATTCCTTCATTCAAATAAGTGGCCAAATCATCTTTAACTCCTCTTATTTAATACTGGATGCTGATATATGAATAAATAAATGAATAACAATAAACATTATACTTTACATCACATTAATAAAAAACTTAGATGTTCTTTGGTGTTCAATTGTTCTTTATATACGTAGTTTTTTCAACTTATAGATGATCATTAATGTTGTGAAAATGTACTTAGAATATAAAAGGATCACAACTCACTATGCAGCCAAAATAATATGCAATTGTTACAGTATTTTTATCAGCTTTTTTATATTGTATCTGGCTGCTGTAGAGCTGTATATTAAATACAGTTGACAGTAGTGTAAGAAATATTCATGCATTCAAAATTCCCACTTATGTAAATGTACAGAAGTTTTATCAGCAAATTACTGAAAGAATAAAAGGTTGAAGTACTGGTTTATCAGTAAAAAGTGACTAATATACTATCATTCTCACATTAGACTGGCTGGGTGGAGTCAATTTGAACAATCTTATCTATACTGAGTTTAATCAGAGGGAGTCACCAAGTGAGATGATTAAATAGGAGAGGAGAGAAGGAAGAACAAAATTTGTGCTCTTTTTTGTGATGAGTTTAGAGAAGAAATCAAGCTCAGGAAAACAGCTGACACATGTAAATGTCAGATATAAGCACTAAAATGTCGTGGAGCAGATGAAAAATAATCCTAAAATGGAAATACTCAAAGTACAAGCACCTCAAATTCCTATTTAAGTACAAAAAGTAAAAACAAAATGTGAACATTAGGATAGTCTCTCATGTTAAAGTACTAAAGTATTATGGAAAAGCAAAATATACCTAAGTATTAAAAGTAAAATGACACGACATTATTCACATTGCTCTCATTCATTATCAAAAACTGAATTGTAATTGCTATTCATGCATTATTAAGCGTTTGCACTCTGTAGCTGGTTTTGGGTGTTTAATCTATGACAATGCCTCACATTTTGAACAATTTAATTGTGTTTTAAGTTGAACTAATTTGTCATTAGTCAGTTTGTTTAAACACTAAAAAAACAGAAATCAGCTTGAACCTGAGCCTGTGTTTTACCGTTGGATCTACCTGTTTTCTGTTCTCCGAGTCCTGGAACGGGTTCTGTGCCCTGCTGCTCGTCTCATCAGGCGGTCTGGTTAGAAATGATAAGCAGCTTCCTGTTTGTCACTGCTTATTTAAACCATGTGACGTCCTGCTGAGTGTGTGCGTGCAAAATTCCCCTGGTTAAAACATTCAAATAAAACTCTTTGCTTGCTGACATAACACCTGCAGGGTGGCACAAAGCCCAGAGCCTGACATGTGCAGAGATTTAATAAACGCTCTGTGTGTAAAGAACACAATCTGTGGAGTTAAATGTTATTTTTTTTCAAAGTTAGCTTGATTTTCTCTGATCGTATAAACTGCAAATAATGTTCAATGTCCTTTTATCAGTTTAGGTAACGTTGTGCAGATGTGTTTCAGCACTTTACCTGTCAGTCAGAGTGGGTAGATTAAGGCTTTCTATTACATAAAAAAAGGGATTTCTTATTTCTCTTGTTTTGTTTGTGTGCAGAGATCTCCCATCAGACCGGCAGCCAGCTCCACACACGACTGGATCGGTCCACCAAACCCTCTTTCCAACCTGCGGCCGATTGTTTACCGCGTCCCCGAGAACGAAACAGAGCTGGAGAAACGTCTGCGACACCTGAGGCAGGAGACCGAGGACTGGAACCACGAGTTCTGGACCAAGCAGAACATCACCTTCAGCAAGGTTCGCCTCAAATTTGTTTCAAAGACATTTAAATCCGTCAGCATGTGCCAGTTAACCACCCTGAACCTTTTAAGGCGGTCTTTTAATGCGTATGTTTACATTTGTAATGTTGATGGAAGCACAAAAGAGCAAATTACTATGACCATAAGTGTTTAAAAAAAGTTACGGATGGCACCTTCAAAAATAATCAAAGGGATACAACTTACAAGTATTTATCTATTAAGGCTGCAACTTATTTAGAAATACATTTTTTCAAGTAAAGGCTCAACTTTTATCTTTTTAAATGAACAGTTAGTTTCTTAAAGTGTCAAAAATAGAAAAAAAGGCCACCTGCCACTTATCGAGAATCTGAGGTGAAGCCTTTAAATTACTCTTTTTAATACAGAAACACAATTTAAAAGAAATAGACGCCAAAACAAGTAAAATAGATGTTAAACTTAGCAGGTTCACTGCTTATCAGGTGGATCTGAAGTCCTAAAGAAGAGGAACAGGTGGATGTTTGGATTAAAGGTGTAAATGATCAATTGATTATCAAATAGCTGTTAAGTATTAGTTTAATAAAACATCATTGTTTTCATCATTATGAATAAAGTCTATAGTGTCAGTAAAGGTTATTGTCCCCTGCATGCTGAGTGTGTATGTAGTTCATATTCTCACCTGCAGGGGGCATCATTGCACAACAAAACGGTCAGGTGAAGCTCACTGCAGAGAGATTACTGTAAAATATGTATTTGCTTCATAATATAATGATGTTGTTCAAGGACTTTTGTTCCACATCTCAAAAGGAATAAATGACCTTGAGTTTTAAATGATTTAACAGCGAGAATGTTTTAAATAAAAAAAAATTAAACCAACACATTTCTTTGCTCTCTGCAGGAAAAAGACGCTTTCATCGTCTCACAGCTGAGTGCAAAAGGCTTGACCGTGCGTGATGAGCGAGGTGAGGACATGACGCTTCTACACACACATTTAAGGTTAAAACTCTTGTGCACAGCAAACACTCTCCTGTGTTCAGGTTTATTCATAGAGAGGATTAAATCCTTCAATAGAATTTAAAACTCCTGCATGCTGTGCTGAAGCATTAACTGTAAATTCTTTCACAATCAATACGACAGTCTGAGAGAACATTCTGGAAATGAAGGCTGACAAAAAAATCCACAGTGAATTAAAAAGATTTAACACAACAGGTGGTGATTTTAAGAGGAAATGCATCTTAATGAGAATATAATGTTCGCCTGCTGTGTCTCCTCTCTGCCCCTCAGGACGACGGCGGTCCCTGAACAGTGAAGAAATGGCCATGTTTTACAAAAGCTTCCTTGACAAAAACAGAATACGACATGCAAATTATAACAAGTGAGTTGTTTGGCCGCCGGGAACCTCCCAGGGTGCCGCGGGGCGGGCGGGTACATCTCCCTGCACAGGAGCTGTGGGCTTTAAACTACGCACACTGTACCTTGTGTACAGAGGACAACAAACATCACAGGCTTTGAGGAGCTTTCTGTGAATTAGAATTGCAAAGTGGCAGACATGTTCTTCGGTTATTATTTCTTCCGTAGAAAAGGAGAGTTTTTCTGCCCACGCACGTCACTTCTGCAGCTGCTGTTTTTTCTGAGTGGGTTTTAAACTCTTCGCTTTTCTAGCACGACTCTGATGTTCCTGTTATTGTCTCAGGTTACATTAAATCCCCAAAAAACAACAGCATTTCCCTGTTTTTCTCCCCAGGTCTTTTTGCTTTTTCGACTCATACAATTTAAAAATATTTTTACTGCAGAAAAGAGCTTCCAGCGCAACAAACCTTTTCACTATGAAGATGCAGAAGTGTTGAAACATTAGTGTGTTTGCAAGATTAAAGGCTGTGGATTAATCAGTGTCTTCCAGCCCCTTTTGTCCTCTGGAGGTTTGGTGTCCTCGAGCTCAGAAGCACCTGATTCAGTTGTGTTTAGCTGGAAGATTTGCCTGCTTCAAACCTTTTGTTGCTTTTGTTTATCTGCATCTCTTCTCTTTGTAGTTGTTCATGTTTACTGTTGGCAGCTACTGCAGCCTTGTAAATGATGTGATCATTAATTAGTTAGTAAATGATGCTTTGTATTTGGAAAAAAACCCTCTTTATATAGCAAAAAAATGCAAGAGTATAAGTTGATTGTGCTCCAAAATAAAGATGAAATACAAAATAGAGACGTAATGTAACAATAACTGTGAAAGCATAGATTACAGTCTGCTTTAGTTTTGAGTCCAGAGTGAAGAACAGCTAACAAACCCTGATCAGAAACCTCCTGGTTTCACCTGTTGGAGTAGTTCAGTCACTTGATTTAACTTCCCACTAACTGTCTCCTCCTCTGGCTCTTCGTTTCCAGGGAATGGTACCGGCGTAACTTCACCATCACCCTGCTCATGGCCCGAGTCGCCCTCAACAACATGTGGAAAACTGTGACGGACCGACAGAGAAACAAGAAAAACAACACTCCCACCAGCCGATGAGAAATAAATTACTCTCCAACCCTCCTTTCTTTGTCTTCAGTGTTTTCTTAAGCTCCTCTGTTTTTCTCATGTGGCTTTCCAGGAGTCAGAAAACTACCAGATGATTTGTGTGTTTTCTTCCTCTCTCATCTTTCTTATCTGTTTCTGATTAGTGGCTGATTTGATCAAATCCTCCTCAGGATCTGAAATATATTTCCACTGCTCATGTGAAGACAAATTTATGACAAATGCTCAAATTAAGTTTTTTAATCTCTACATCTTTTCATAAAATTACAGTATAAACTGTTAATAAAGTTATGGAGTTTGGGCTGTTTGGCTGTTTGCTCCTGCCTGCACTTTACAAGGATTATAAACAAGTTATGACTCAGGACACATTCACTCAGGTACTGTACTTAAGTACAGATTTGACCTACTTATATTTTACTTAAGTATTTCCAGTTTATGCAGTTTTTTGGCAGGCGTACTTGCTCAATACTTTCTGATTACATTTGTCATGTCCCTCCTGTCTGTTGAGAATCGAATGTGGTGATTTTTAATGCGACTGTTTGTGATGAATTGGATCATGAGGTGTTCTTAGGTCCAGAATATCATAAGTATAAACAGTGGAGGAGTAATTATGTCTGTTCTTTACCATTAAGTAAATTGAATACTCAGCTACAAGTGAAAATTCTTCATTCAGCAAGTTACTCAAGTAAAAGTACAAAGACGTTTTATTGAATTTACTCAAGTATTAAATATAAAGGTACCCATTATGCAGCAAAACCCCTTTAAGAGTGTTGTATATAAACTAATTATTACTTAATATTGTAATTTATATAATAATATTTTTATATAGTATAACTTTAGTAACTAATCTTGATCCGAAGAAGTAACTACCATATTAAGTTAACAAATCCAGTGCAGCAAAAAGTACAGTGTTAGAAAAAGTATAAAGCCGCAGAATATGAAAATACTTAAGGTACCTTAAAATTACAGCTACCTAAGTACTTCAGCAAATGTAATCAGTTACTCACCATCAATAAATTTAAACCACCAGGCCGCAAAATAGTCCCACGACCGTCAGATGCGTTGCTTCTTGTTTTCGTTGTCAAAGTATTAAATAAATCTGGCTGCTCAGCTCGCGCCGCGGCTTCCCCTTTAATCCGCCCGGGGATGACATCATGACCGAGGAAGAGTGGGGGGGCGCCGGGTAACGCCATTTTCACGCACCGCGCAGTCAGCCAGCCAGTCAGTCATCCAGCCAGCGGACCAGCGAGCTGTCATCTTCAGGCGGCGACCGGACAACTTTTTCTTTTAGCTCCATGGAGCCGCTGTCACGTCACGTTTAACGGGGCCGTTCCTGCCATGGAACCGGGCGAGAGCAGGCTTTTCTCGTCCGGCTCAGACTAAAGTCGGTGTTTTGACAGTTAGCCGCTTAGCTATGTAGCTAGCTGGTCATCATTAACGGCGGTTGATGCAGTGAAGCCCGAGCGTCAGTCGGCGAAACATATCCCAGCCGGAGACCGTTTGGAAATTTGGTTTTACTCGTTTAAAGCTTACATATTTTTTACATTTATTGAAAGACGTTTTCTCGACGGAACAACCGCCTCATCTTGGAAAAAGGACGTGATTTAAAAGGCAAATCTGCGAGGAAAACCAGCGTTACAGTCAAGCTACATTGGCAACGGATGTCCTAGAGAACGGTAAGGAGGGCTCCGTGTATTTCTTGGAATGTCATTAGCTAATTAACAACTTCCACAATTTATACTGTGTTTTCTTCAAGTGTCATCTCGTCAGACATCAATGATTTGCGTTATTAACGTTACATTACACGACCACACGTGTCAAACCGCACAATCCCCTTTGATGTATGGCCGGTGTTTACGTTAATTGCGGGAATTAGACGCCATAAGCAACTGTCACCGAGAGTGCTAGCTTAGTTAGCACTGTGGCTGGTCTGTCTGACAGGAAAGTATTTGCTAACTGGTTCTTCAGGTTAATCCATTTTGAAAGGGAGATGGCTGGGACAAAGCAGTAGGAACCACGGGGGCACGGGCACGGCTGAAACATGTCTGTCAGCCGGAGGAAGGATGCACTTGTTGGGCACTGCAGCAGCACCTCTGAGTGTGGATGTTGGGTTTATCATGCGGTTATTCGCTGTGCTGGATTCTCTGTCATTGATATTCAGAGCAGGGCTGAGAGCTGTGAAAGCTGCCTGTGTTTGAGGAGACAGTTTCAGAGGGACAGTGGATCTCAGTGTGGGTCTTCACAGCTGGGATCTGATAACCATAAACACTGAAAGGTGTGGGTGAATATTTGAGATTTATGGAAACACAAACACACAGTCACCGACACCAATTTGCATAGGCAGAAATCTCAGGAATACACTCAGTTATTCCTGACAGTTATGTTTACCTTGTCTTGCAGTATTTTAGTGTTTGATCCTCCCAAAGGTGTGCTCCTGACAACCTGTAGGGTCCCTTCCCCTCCGCCCCTCCAGGGACAGCTTGTTGTTGGCTCAGAGATCCCTTAGGGTTTGTGTACTAACCTTGTGGAGTTTTTTTCTGCCAGTGAGAATGGTAATTATGTGTTGTGGCTGCAGATTTTTGTTGTTATACTTGAGAAGCATAAACACTTTTTGCAGGTAAATCAAGTAAACAAGCATGCAACTTAAACCTGTCGTAACCTGAAAGTGACCACCTGTATTGTGCATCTTTTCTCCATTGTGTTTTACCATTTTAAAAATGAACTTAATCAATACTTAATTACAGCCCAGCTAATAATTATTTTTTTAAGGCTGAACCAATAGTAATGTTTCAAACTTAAGTTAAAGTCAGTAACTTCAGCATATGGGCCTGTATTTTTAACAGTAACACAAAACAGACATGTTTTGATAAGCTTTTTTTTTTTAAATGTATAATTTCAACACTTTAAGTACCTCACACATTTTTGTCATTTTTGCACTGTAATTTCCTGTTATTTACTGGCCCACAGATAAGCCTAATATCTACAAATTTATGCACTGGAGTGCCATAACCTGTTGCAAGCTGCTTATCTTATTCCAGATTGTGAAAATTGACTCTGGTGTGAGCAGAACAGTGTGAAATGATGCCATCAGCTATGAGAAATGTCTGGTGGAGAAGAAACAAAAACACTTTACGGCCTCATGAGTAACGCCAGAGGAACTCATGCAGTCTTCTGTCTCAATTTCCTGTGAAACCCAGTTTTTGTGAACGCACTCTTGTGACCTGAAGGTTTATCTGTGAAGAGTCTGAAGCAAGTTTCATATCAAAGTTAGTGTCTGTTTAAAGAATATATCCAATATATTCACACAGTGTCTTTTAGCCCTCGGGATGCTGTTACTGCCACTGTCTCTGTAGATCAGAGCATCTAAAACCACTGCTGTGTTTCCAATGATAAATGCAATCTCTCGCCTAAGGCTCACTCGTGGAAATAAAAAAAGACACTGATGCTCTTGTCATGTGATCCACCAGAAGTGAGCCTGCAACTCATTTTTGGAGATGAGACATAGTTTAACAACAGCTAAAGAATTCACACATTTTTTTTCATGTTTTGGGTTTATTTAGAATAAAATCATTAGTTCCTGTGTTCAACCTCCTCATGTCCACCAGACGCAGACCAAATCTGTCCATTATTGATTCCAATCTACTTGTAATTTCCTGTGTTTTAGCCACACTGTGTCAGGTCTTGTGACTGACTGATTTGTTAACCCTTTTCTGGGTCTCTGAAGCTTGTGTCGTCACATGATTAATAATGTGTTAATGCAGGTTAAATATGTCAGTCTGTGAGAGTACGTGTGTGATAATTTAACAATAGTTTGCATTTTTCCGACTGACCTTTTTTCTGCCTTTGGTGCCATTTGCTGCTCTTTTATCTGCAGTGGACTTTCCGAGAAAACAGTTCAAACTGGGTGGTTCAGTATTTTGGTGTGGCATTAGGTAGGTTACACTCTTTGTGTTTGTTTAAGCTAAGGCAGACATGGCTAGTATTGTCATGTCAATTAACCTAACCAGTTCTTAAAGATATTTATACAAGACGTCGCTTTGTGAGAAGCGGAGCAGCACATTCAGAATGTTTTCACACAAAGGCTGCAGGTGGAGCAACTGTTGGTCACATGAATCATAGACAAAAACTCATCCGTGAGAATGTTGTAGGGAATTTTTAGGTCAAAAAATTGTCCGGTCAGTGTAGCAGGGGCTCAGAGTGTGTCAGACTTTCTCTCTCTTTAAATGTGGGTGTGATTCACAGCACACATCATCCAATGACTATCAGGTCACACATCGCTGACTAAGATTGTTCTCTTACAGTGCTGCTCTTCCTGCTGCGGGCGCCATCCTCATACATGAAGCCCAGAGCGAGTACTTACCATTCATTTTTCTGCATGGGTCCTAAATATGACTCACCCCCCTCATTTATATCCAACCCCCCCCCCCCAAACCACCACCACCACATTTGTTCTCCACCGCCCTTATAGCCTCATATCACTGCCTTATCCTACTTGTGTGAAGAACTGCAGTGTCCCCGGGTGCACAGCTTCAAGCCAGCTATTTGCATTTCAAAAGTTAACATCAGAAATAGTTTTCTCCTTCTTCCCCTGTGGGGCTTTGTGCTCTGAGACTCATCTGATGCCAGAAATAAAAGATTGTTGGATGAGAAACAGGAAGAAAGGCTCGTGCTGTCACTTTCACTTCTCTGTTACAAAGCCTGAAGTGGTAGTTGTTGTCTGTTTTGTTCTTTCATTTTGGACCTTTCCATTGGTTAAAAGTAGATTTTTGCACCGTGTTGCTCTGTTTATGGCGCAGCAATTCTTTTGATTGATTCCCAGATTAACTGCTTTGGCCCTTTCGAGGATCACGTTTGCAATGTAAGAACAGCTTTTATTTAGATACTTTGATTTTGAAGGATGTGTGAACTGGGCAAAAAGGTCTGCTTATCGATTTTTAGTTCATTTACCGCAGTGACGGACTGTTAGCTGGAAGGATTTGATGGAAAAACTAGCATTAACAGACTGTTTTGTGTTTTTTTCCAAAATAACTGGTAGATTACTGGCTACAGCAGTATGATATTTCCCAGGTCACTATTGAAGAAGCCCATCTGTTCTGTGTAGCATGATTAATTCCAAACCATGGTTGGCTAGAAATAAAAGTGTTTTGGTGGTAGCTGGTAAAATTTGTTCTCAGATTAGAAATGTATTGTTATTATTAACCAATGCGGTAATTTCGAACCTCACAAAGATTGACAGTTAATTATTTAGTAATACACAAAAAATATTCCAATGAGAGGTGAAATTATTGGTCAGTGATTAAGCAGTTCTTTAAGCTGAAGTACAACATTTTAATCTGTGTTGAATAGAACTGTTAATTGCAGGCCTAACTCTTTTTTTGTGGCTGTTCATAATAAAATCACTGCATTGTTTGTGTCTGTTGAAAATGTTCTTACATGTGAGGAACAAGTTAAACATCAAGAACAACCAAAAATACAAATAACTTTTCTTCTTCTAAAAATGTCGTTGGCCCACCAGCATGAGATTAAGATCAATATTGTGTATTTGTTGAAGTGTATTTCAGTTTACTTTGTCCTGCACAGCTGCTCAGCTCACCTGAAGCTGCTGTCGTCGTTCCCCTCCCACACACACAGCGTCAGTTTCCTGCCCTGCTGTCAGCTGATAGGCTGCAGGCTGGTTGCTGAGTCACATGGACAATCAGGGCTGTAGCTCTTCCTCCGTCTGCCTCGTCTGCTCAGGGCGCTCTGCAGCTCGGTTGTCGCTTTTTTCTTTTTCCCCACTTGGACTGAAATTTGAAATCTCAGACAGTTCAGGACAAGTCTGCAGTTTTCACCTGATACCATAACAGCTTTTACACTGAGGTGGGCAAGCTGAAGCTGGTTCCCACTGCTTCTGTTATTGCAGCATAAAGGATAAGACTAATGTTTGTTCAGTCACACCCAACAGTTGTTTCATGTGTATTTTGCACAGAGCCATGCAAGAAAACACAACTTCAGTCAGTGTTGCAAAAACAGTACCTGCCTACCTGCCTGTTCTTGTAATTATCCAGTTGATAGAGTGCTTGCATTTTCAGTTGGGCGTGCTTGCAGAGATTTATTAGGCAGCTTGCTACAAGTGCTGCTGAAGCGCTTGGTCATAATCCTCTTAAGTTTGTGTGTGTATTTAATACAAAGTAGAGAAAGTCTGGATGAACTGGGAAGGAGTGCAGTCAGAGTGTGTATGGGGTCAATGTCAGAGGAACAGATACAAACCTGCTGTATTTGGCTGATATCTGCAGGTAGTAATAGCATCTGTTCAACTTGCTACACCTAATACTCTTCCTTTTTAATCACTAAGGCTGATTCAGGATCTTATTATGTGCTATGACAGCATTATGGCAGCACTAAGAGGCTGATTTATTATTAGAGATATTGTAATCATGCATAAGAATAACTTGGTGTTACTTTTCTGTACCACATTTTCTAGCAGTGAAAGACTAGCCAGTCCCTCCAGGATTTCGTGGGCGTTTTTCAAGATTGTTGCGGCCTTAAATGCCTGAATTCGCGGCAGCTTTTCTAAAAAAATTGCGATGTAAGTTGCGATGTTTTAAGCGTATTTGTTGCCATGAAATTGCAGGAGACAGTGAAAATTGCTAAAAAGTTGCATTTTTTTTCTTTGTTTTGTATAATTCATTAAAAATCAAAGG
>JAPZDY010000007.1:2426501-2436811 GCA_029783645.1 Ctenochaetus hawaiiensis | reverse complement strand
CGCAGAATTCACGGAGATTGGTTGAATTTTCGTTAATTGTTGCGATCGCAACATCGCAAATTCCTGGAGGGACTGGTTAATATTTAAACTTCCAAAGAGTGTAAAATGAAGTGTAACAAAAAAGTGCCAGATTTTTCTAAAATTATGTCATATTTTAGTAAACCTGATAAAAACTGTCTGGATACAGGTGATGCTAATGCTGACTTAAATTCGTATTAAAATGCAACACTGTAAAACTGTGGTTCACTAATAAAACAAATGTACAAACCAGTGGCAGACACTCATGAAATTCAAGTTTCCTACTAACCACAGATCTGTCGTTATCATCAAACCACACACGGCTCAGAGGCCTCAGATGTGGATGTGAACTGTCAGCAAGCAGCAGGTTTTTAATGTCTGTGGTTCGGTTTGTGCCTTTCATCACAACTGCTCCAGCTCCTGCTCTTTTCATAAAGTATCTTAAGTATCTCAGTTCTTTTAGAGCACTTCAAACTTCATTTAGAAAATCCTACGTTAAATTTAACTGTTGTTCATCCATCTTTTTCTGCTGTAACAACCTGCTGCTCACACACACTGCACAAAGCTTTAGGTGGCTCAGTCTGACCCTCTCAAGGGCACCTTGACTGTGGTTGGAGTTGGAGGCATAAACAATTCTCATTAAGTCTCTCATTAAGTCTCTCAAGAACTGTCCAGTCACAAACAAATGGACCTAACCTTTTGTTTAAGCCGGTGCTGTTTTTCACTCTGACCAGCGTATTGATTGCTCTGGGAGGTGAATCACTGGCTGAGCTGTAAAAGGCCAAAGGACCAGTGAATGTCAGGAGGATGCAACTTGGGAAGAACCTCTGAGGATCATGTGTTTGCTCAGGTGACCAGAAGTCAAGATAAACTCTGGAATCCTGCGTTGAAAAATCAACTAAACCTGACTTTTGATTTATTACAGCTATTACATTAAATGCCCATCGTGGTAAAACACTGTGTTGATGGATGCTGATCTCCAGCAGGGAGTACATTCTTTTAAAATAAGGTTAATAAAACAAGCTTGTAGATGCTGTAGCTTACCTGCAGAAGAAGATGGAGGTTGCAGTGGTGAGGACAGGGAGGTGTTGCTGCAGGCAGCTGTGGACTGATCTGACAAACGCATCGGCACAAACATACATGATGCATCGATTTTCACATATTTTTCTGTTTAGATGTTAAATATTTTCATTTCTTTTTCACTGAATGTGTAGCTTTGCTGTTTATGTGCTATATTCTTACATAATTGCACTTCTTAAAGGTTTTTTGGGATTTTTAACAGCAATAGTTTACACATGTTTTTGCTGTTTTATAAGAATTGTTGCCTTTGTTTTGACAAACTCTGAACAATGCCGCAGTGCCAACTTGTCTCATCTTTCTGGTGACGTGCAGTCACAATATGGAGGGACTTTTCCCTTTACTGGTGGACTTTGGTAGTTTTTAAAGCAGATGATATTTACCCTGTTTAAACCTTTATTGCATCAAATCAAATTTAACTGCAATGCAATGCCGCATAAAATGTATGACAATATTTTTTTTGTTAAGACTAAACAAGCATGGAAGTCATGAGATGTATTCAGATGGAAAGTACAGAGTCTCTAAATGACAACAAGCTTGTTTTTGTAAGGATCTTGAACGTTTTTGACCTTCTGGCTACCATATAACCCTATCAAGACATACTTTATGAAACACTGTTGGTTAAAACTACTAAAGCCATTTATACATTCAATTGATGTAACCTTCTTTCCCTGTTGTTAAATATGCAGGATGCGTGAGGACATGTCCACCATGGTGTGTGTGAAGGAGGAGGAGGATCCTGGGGAGAAGCTGTCCCAGGATGAGATCATCTCCAGGACCAAGCAGGTGATCCAGGGGCTGGAGGCCCTGAAGCAGGAGCACCACTCCATCCTGGAGGGCCTGCTCGGGACACTGCGCTGCCTGAAGCAGGACGAGGAGGGTGTCCTGGTGGAGGAGAAGTCCCACATGATCCGCAAGTCCCTGGAAATGCTGGAGCTCGGGCTGAGTGAGGCACAGGTACGTGACAGTCATGGAGGAATTGTTATCAACTATAATATCAGGCTTGTTTTGTATACAGCTTAATCCTAAATATAGCTACAAAAAAGCAAGGTGAATGTGTTAATTTATAATAAGAAAAATGATTGAGTAATGCACATTAAAAAAGTCAGACCAAAGAAGTTTTTCCAACATTTAATATTCTCAGATTAAGTGAGAAAAGCTCCTATCGAGGACCCCAACAGACCAACGCTGTGTAGATATTCAGAAACTGTCTGTACATTTGGACACAAGGTCTGGATTGATACAGTAGATACCATGAATGATTTAAACAGGTAAACAGAACAACTCTAGAAAAGATTTTTCAGAGGAAGAATAAAAAGCTTGTGTCATTGTTCGGTTGGCAAACACTGGCCTATGAGTCACTGATGAGTCATGGTTGAAGTTTGTAGCCCCTCTGCAGGCTTTGCCTATTAAACACACAATACACACTCCATCATGCAGACTCTAACATCCACCTTCAGCTTTTTCGGGCAGCCTGCAGTTATGGTAAAGTATGTTGTTACTCATATTGACCTGCATAATTTTCCTGCTATAACACCCTGTATGTTTCTGTACCTCCACCTCGCTGTCTAATTATACCCCTCCCAGCCTTTTACCCTAAAACACATGCTATTAGGTGGATGCATTTACCCAAAGTGCCTCACAGTGACACATTTTTAGCTCTGCTAGGGAGTGCACTTTTGTGCCAGGAAGTTTTACTTTACTCATTACGCTGCCACTGAATTTTCTGCTACAATTCTATGTATTTAAGATGGTGGAGTTATTAAAAGTACATTCAGTTTGTTGTCCTTTGTGCGTTATCCTCTGGCATAAAAATTACGTGGCATGGTTGGTTTTGAACCATGAAGCAACTCTATGTCTTAAGAAAACCTGTGTGTCTTTGTCCAGGTGATGATGGCGCTGTCGAGCCACCTGAGCTCGGTGGAGTCGGAGAAGCAGAAGCTACGGGCTCAGGTACGCCGGCTGTGCCAGGAGAACCAGTGGCTGAGAGACGAGCTGGCTGGAACACAGCAGAAACTACAGAAGAGCGAGCAGAGCGTGGCCCAGCTGGAGGAGGAGAAGAAACATCTGGAGTTCATGAACCAGCTGAAGAAGTACGACGAGGACTTGTCCCCCTCTGTGAGTTCTCAGGTCTTTTTCAAAGGGTGTTTTTTTTTTTAAACCTTTCATGTTTAATGTTTGACCAGACATCTTGTTACTGGAGCTGAATTCTGAAACAGAGAAAATATTTGATTTATGTCAAGATTAAAAATAAATCTCCACACTGACCGGTAGATGTTCTGCTTTCAAATGAGTGAAGTTTGTTTTGTCTTTCCAGAGTTATCAGAGTTGTCTCATTTGAAAAAGCCTCATTTCTTCTTGCACCTCTTATTCCACTGACTCCTTCTATTACAGGCCTTTAAATCACTTTCCTACAGTTCCCATCAGCAGTACAGTCGATTAACCGCTGCATCAGCAGATACTAAAGTAGCTAGTGTTGGTCTTACATAAATTTAGAAAACATTGAGTCATGTCAGTCATCGTCCTCTGTCTGTATCCCTCCTCCTCCTCTTCTCCTTCGCTGTCCTCTCAGGAGGAGAAGGACTCTGACTCCAGTAAAGAGACTCTGGATGATCTCTTCCCAGATGACCAGGACGACCAAGCCCCAGGCAGTAAGTGTTTCCCCTCCCTCTTCAGCATTAATATTTTAACTAATGAAGCACAGCTTTTCCGTTGGATGTTTCTTTAAACGTGGCAGTAAATTTAAAAATGTCACTGCTGCAAAATTGATTCTCCCTTTGGGAACAAAACCTTCAGTCTTTGCACCAACATGTAATATACCAAAGTCTATTCAGTGGACGTCTACAGATTCAGAATATAGTACATTATATATGGCGGGGAGTTTATCCTGCCATGCACCGCTTTCCTGCACATCATAAATCTTTGCCTCCTCTTCTCTCTTTCTCCTCACATCCCCCTTACATCTTTCCTCTCCCTTTCCTGCCTCGTTCTACCACTCACACACACATGCACACCCCAGTTTTTCTCAGCTCCCAGTCTCCATGTCCGCCCCTTCCCTCGGTGGTTGATGGGTTTGTCGTTCAATAGCTCAGCAGAACAGACAGTAAAGCTGTGTTGGCTGTAAAGGCCCATTAGTCAGGACCTAGTTTAGCCTGGAGGAAAGCCAAATGGGGAGAAAACCTCCCAACCAGATCAGTGTTGTGTAGTTCTTGGGTTTGTACAGTGCTTTTTGTGTGGTGAAACTGTCTTTGAATATAGATGAAATGCTTAAAATCTAAGCATTTGATTCTGTAATACTAAGGCAAAAAAGTGAAACTGCATCATTTTGATTATCTTCCACCAGTCTGTCTTTATAAAACCAGTTCCAAGCATCTCATTAAACAGAGATTACAACAACAATTATGTCCAGAGCCCCACCAGAAGAGCTTAAACATTGATTTGGCTGTAAATTCAGATTTTAAATAAGTTAACTGTATCTCTGACTTTGTCTGGGACAACAAAGTGACCTACAAGCTTCTGGTCTTCACACAAAAATGTGAGCAGTTTGTTCCAAAACTTGGCATTGATGGAGTTTTTTAGTCTTTTTAGCACCAAGGTGATTCCCATTTGGCTCCTGGCACCAGTTTGTCAGCCAGTTTAAATTGCTGACAAAATAGACAGCAGACTGGTTCACAGTCCAACTGCTGCAGATCGCCGTCCGAGCCAGACTGCAGCGCCGAGCACTCAAGTCCTCTTTGTTTCTTCTTTGTTAGACGGTTTAATTTAACCTCCAGCTGCTGGTTTCATCACAAAGGAAATGCTCAGTTGAACTCTAAATGTGAATTAAAGTGCTATTGGAAAAAGTTCTCATTAAGTTTCCATTTAAAAGTTGTAAATTGAAATTTGTGAGCCTTATTGAGAAAAACTAAGCTATATTTATGAGCTTTTCTTTGTGGGAACCAACGGTCTTCAGGCTAATAGTAAATGACAAGCAGGATAATATTATTGTATTATTTGAAATTTTATTTTTATGGGATTATTTGACTAAAAAAATATCTCCAACTGTATCCTTTAGGAGGCAGAGAGATTAAGAAACAACAATGTCAGCTGTATAATTGTGGCACATTATAAGTCTGACGCTCCGCCTCGGGCGGCATGTCTGATGTGAGCTAACTGAAGAAATTAAGTTTCATTTTTTTTTCCTTTGACATTGAACAGCTTGTCCTCAGTTTATTTCTGCTCCAGCCGTTCTGCTGTTTTTTTATTATGTGGACTAAAATGTGGCGAGTGGTAATATCCCACTTTTGCAGTGTTTTGTGGGTGTAAAAGAGGTTTTGATCCAGACTCCTCTGTGTTTTGGCTGAAATTATGACTGCAGTGCAGGTTTCAGAGCAAAGGAAGCAGAGCAGGTTGTTTTTGGGGATTCTGTGTCAAGTTAAAGGACAAGTTTTTTTCATGTTTTTGGATGGAAAACTGGCTTCATTTTGCAGGTTTTCAGCGTTTTCCTTTGCAGTGTCAGGCGAGGCTTTGCTATGTTGAGCCCTACATCTGGATATGAATTATGACGGTCAGGAGAAAAGAGACACAGACTTTAATAGAATACAGCTCAGAGGGAGGTGTTGGGTTGGAGAGGAAGGGGAGCATAAGATTGACTCTCTGCAGCGTAAATCTCTGTAAAAGGGATGTCACTTTGGAGGTCAATGCTGCATAATGATTAGAAAAAATAAAATTATGTGACATTTCTCCTCTGAGTTATTAAGATAACATTTCAGGCTGTGCAAATAGAAAAAGCTGGATGAGAAGAAAATGTAAGAAATTGTCCGTGACGTTTGAGATGAACACATGAAAAATTCATGCAGTGATGCAATAATTATGCACACACACCCACTTCCACACAGACACGTCTCAGCCGCTCGTTGTTACACTCCTGCAGACACACACACACACACATTCCCACACACACACCTACAGCAGTGTTTACAGTAAATACAATCTAAGCTACATTTGAGGACGAGACCTTAAATGACCAAAATAAGGAACAGATGGCTGGAAGCCTGGAGGGGGGAAAAAAAACACACAGTAGTTTATTGGTTTCATGTTTCCAAACTACTAAGCAGAAAAAAAAAAGATGAAATCTCTCCCTTCTTTCATGGCAACAAATTAAAGCTACGAAGAATAAATCAAATGAACAGATGACTTCAAATGATGGCAGCTCTTCAAGTAGCTTGTGTTTGAATGAGTGAAGACATCTGATGGATGAGAGGATGATGAAACAGAGAGGGAAAGAAAACTGTATGCAGGAGAAGTGAAATGAGATGCATTAAGGATCTGCCAGGGCATGTAGAGGGAACACATCACCGAACGCTGCTTCCACTGGCATTAATCTCCTCTCAATGTGAAACAGAGCTTCCTGAGACTAGTGTGTGTGTGTGCGTGTGTGTGTGTGTGTTTGTGTATCATTGGAGTAAATGAGATGTCTTTCCTCCTCGAGCTTATTCAGACTGCCTGAAAAGCTTTTGGGGTTTTGGTAAATTGCTGTCAGCAGGAAGAAGATAATAGTGGACGGATGAAAATGATGATGGCAGCTCTGCTGTTATATAAAGTGCCCTTTGGCTTGTATGCACTGATCTTTTTCTGCACAAATATTTACATTTCAGTCACTTAGATAACTATCCACTTGACTTTGGACAATTTTGATTTAGGTGTATGATATTTCAGCACATCAGACAGATCCTATATGTAAAGCTGAAAGTAGATTAAAAGACTTAAATTATCTAGAATGATTTGGGAGGTCTTTAATGATTAAATAAACAGATGTTTTTCTCTGTTTCTTTGCTGTTTTTCTTGTTAAACTGTGTATCTTTTTATTTTTGGACTGTATAAAAAGGACAGAGTAAGCTGTGTGAAAACCCAGTGAGCTTTGGGATCATTTTGCACAATGTTTAATTTAAAATAAAAAATATTAAAATAATCAGATTTTTCACTACAAAACTGACTGTTAGCTGCAGAGCCAACTGCATATGTGTAGATTAAGACAAATTCATTTGACTTATCATTACCCAGTGACAATGACTTGTGTATCAGTGTGTTACGTTTCAGTGAAGAGGCCATCTATTGGCTGTTTTTGCTCATTTTTGTTGTGGTGTTAAGTCTTCCTTCAGCATGAGTTAGTGTAGGTTAACACATGCTGCTGCGGTGCGACTGGTTTCCTTCACTGTGGTCTTTGTTATTGCTGCAGTGGGCGGTTCCCTCTCCAGACTCCACCGGCTCTCCTTCAGAGTAAATATAGAGCTGCCTTTAATAAGAAACCCAATCAGGTGGTGTCCTGACCTCTCCCTAACATACACATTCATGCATTCTTACACACACACACATTTACAGACAGACAGATGAACTGACTGCATGTCATGAGAAACATTCCTCTCATGTCCTCCTGACCCTGTTCAACGTATCGTACAGAAGCATCTGCACATTTGCTGCGCATGGCAGCAGAATGAGGACATTTTTGATGTGTGAATAATCCTGTTTGTGGGGCAGATCTTTGCTGTCAGCAGAGGTTTGTTTGTAGAGGCTCCAGCTTTGACCCGTTTGTTGGAACTCAAAGAACAAATGGCTTCAAAAGATTCTGAGAACAAAGCAGGAGAGTTGCTGTGATGTTACAAACCAAGTTTGAGTGGACTCACAATCAAACACTTAACACAGGAAGGCAGTGAGCAACATGCTTCTTCTCATCCACGGTGAACGCGTCTTTAACATTATCAGATGTCAGATCAGATGTCCAAGATATATTTCTTTCCTGTTCTGATTGTTTTACAAATGCAGTTCAGTTTTAATGAAATGGTCTGAGGCACAGAGGTGTGTCTTTCCTCATGTCAGATCTTTTCTCACTTCCTTTCTGCTTCATGTGTCTCCAGTCCAGCCGAGTCACGGCAGTGCTGCAGCGGCAGCCGCCCAGCAGGGAGGCTACGAGATCCCAGCCCGCCTGAGGACCCTCCACAACCTGGTGATCCAGTACGCCTCCCAGGGCAGGTACGAGGTGGCTGTGCCCCTCTGCAAACAGGCCCTGGAAGACCTGGAGAAGACCTCCGGACATGACCACCCAGATGTGGCCACCATGCTCAATATCCTCGCTCTTGTCTACAGGTGAGTCCGTTAAATCTTAAATCTGTAGTACTGTTTCTCAAAATAGTGGTGATCCAGGAGGCTGGTACAGAAACTCCTTGAAAATTATAAGACTAATATTACTGTTGACAGTAAAATAAAATATGTATAAATACACATTAGAACAGACTAAACTTCCTATAATTGAGTATTATGGCGTATAGTAAACTGAATCATGATTAGAATAAGATTAAACTCGGTTTACCCAAAGTCTGAGGCATATTTAAGTGGTTTTTAACATGATGTATGGTATGGAGAAGATATGTTTTTTATGTCATTAAATGTCATATGAAACGTGGTCAGTGTTCGGACTTTTGTTTGACAGTTTGCTCACAACACGTCTGTTTCTTACATCATCTGGCAGCTCCAGAAAAACAAAAGTCTTCACTAGCTTGTAAATCTTTTACGTCCTCAGCAGCTCTGACTACTTTACAAGCTCTCCCAGGACTTCAGTGTTAAGCTTCTCTGTAAATGCTGCGAGTGTGTTTGTCTACAATCAGTGTTTCATAGTTAATTAATGAAAGAAGTGTTTTTAACTTTGTTTGTGTCAAAGCACAGTTTCAACATCCTTTACCACAGAGAGGAGAAGATGTGATAACAGTTATGGCATTTTGCCTTGTTGCCACCCTCACAACATGGAGGCATGTCCCCTGAAATATTTGGTAACAACCCACAAAGCATTGTGGGAAAGGCCTCTGTAGGACCTCCAAACGTTAGCTGGATGCCTTTCCACGTCAGAAGTGGAGCATAGCAAACATAGCAGACACAACACAAGATTTACAGTACAGTAATACAACCGAGGGACGTTAATTTTCCGGCTCAAGAAGAAGAGAACAAAAGGACACACAAGAGTCGGACAAGTGCTGTAAAGGAGTTGATCTCATGATTTTTACTTCCACAAATCTTTTCCGTTGAATAGCCAATGCACTTTTTTTTTTAGTTTGGTTACACTGAAGGAATGAGGGAGACCGTTGCATTGACTGTGGGAACTGCTGCACAGCTATTTGGACCACGTAACCTGAAAGTAATGAGGTGTTAGTGGAAATTGTTAGCATAGTTTACGTTTTTTTTGTGTGTTTGTATGTTATTCTGTCTGTGTGTGTGTCTGTATTCTGTCTGACTGTGTTTGCTTCTGTCTGTCAGGGATCAGAACAAGTATAAGGAGGCGGCCAACCTGCTGAATGATGCTCTGGCCATCAGGGAGAAGACTCTGGGCAGGGACCATCCAGCTGTGAGTACATCTTTCTCTGCGTTACGTCAAAGTTTTAAGTTAATCTCTACTTTTTGTGACATTTTCTAAGATCACAGTTTTGTTTCTATCATTATCCTGTTTCTTGGTTTAACATAATATTTTAGCAGCTTGATCTGCACAACAACACTGACGGGATGATTAAATATTTTCAGCTTTCTTGCTGAAAGTTATATGAAAGGATTGAAAACAGAGGAGCGTACTTATCATATAACATTAGGACGGATCCCTCACTGTGATGTAATAAACAGTGTAATGAGTTTCTACAGTTAATGGAAAAATAAAATGAGAGTTCTCCAGACAGAGCCATCAACCATCGTTTTGTTTTCTGTTTTATCACATGGTTAATACCCTTTACTCTTTACTCTAAACCTATTTTTGGCGACTGCAGTGTCCCAGTTCGCCCTCAGGGATCAATAATGCTCATTTGAAATATTTCACGCTGCTCCCTTCAGGTTACACATGAAACAACACAGACAGCCATTGTAACTGTGCAGTCAAAGTAGTGTCTGAATTACAGTTTTGAGGCATTTTTCATTATTTTAGAGCCCTTGAAGTGATCAGTGAGTTTCAAAGTCAAGTCTTGCTCCTGAGATGCAATGTACTGCAAGGAAAAGTGTTTTATTAAAGTGTGTTCTTTTAACAATCAAGACTAAACAATTTTAGGAAGTTTAGGTGTTTATGTACAGTGGTCCCTCGTTTATCGCGGGGGTTACGTTCTAAAAATAACCTGCAATAGGCGAAATCCGCGCAGTAGTCAGCTTTATTTTTTACAATTATTATATATGTTTTAAGGCTGTAAAACCCCTCACCACACACTTTATAC
>JAPZDY010000007.1:2349507-2365139 GCA_029783645.1 Ctenochaetus hawaiiensis | reverse complement strand
TCAGCATCTTTAAACGCTTTTCTCGAAGAGTAAAAACATGTTTTTCTCTCAACTTAAATCTTCGTTCATTCAATTAAAGCCTCCAAACTCTCAGAACAGCAGCAGTTACAGGATGAGTTCACATCCAACAGAGTGTCTCCAGGTCTAAAAAGCCTTAAAAAGCAGTGAATTTGTGACCCTCGAGGCCTCAAAACCACAATTAAAAAGCCTTGTTTTTAATTAGAGTGAGTCCTAAATGTTTTATCTCGCCTTCTGTAAGCAGTAATGTTGGTTGTAAAATCTTTCTTTATGTGGCTGCAGGCTGTCGGGGGACGTTGCACACCTATAAAGTAAAGTGTGATTGTTGCAGCAGTGCAGTTTTTCGCTGCAGGAGGCTTTTAAATCCTTTAATGTGAAGCTTGAGTCCGAACCATCAGACCTGCAGCGGCTGGTCACATGGGCGACGTCCAGTTGAGGATGAACATGATGACTGAATGACTTTTCATTGATTAATACATTTATCAGATTCCTGCAGCTCCTCTCATTTGATTTAATATTTTATATCATCAAGACTTATCGTTCTGTTCTGCTGAGAGAGACTCAAACAAACAATTCTAGGCCATGTTATTCCTATTTAAGTGGTAAAAATGTTTTTAAAAGTCTTAAATTAAATGTAAAACCTGTAGAAACCCTGAGCTAGCTGAAACAACTGGATTCTGACTCCTAAAGTACAAACTTTTCTGTTTGTAAACCTGAACGGTAGAATGAAACATAAGAAAATAGTTTAAAAACTTCTTAGATAATTAAAAAGCAGCTTTTTTAAACTCATTGTTTTACCTGACAGTTTGTCAAAAACAAACATTTTCAGTTTACTGTCAAAGAAAACAGAGAAGATTGCAAATCCCCACATTTTAAAAGCTGAAACCAGAGAAGATTTGTGCTTGTTTGCTTAAAAAATGACTAAAAAAAAGAGTCAAACTGGTTGCAGATTCATGTTCTATCAAAAACTACTTGTTTCAGTACCACAATTCTGACTTAGATGTGTTTAAAACCAGAGTTTAATGCAAGATTTGGGTCAATTCTTAATATTAAATCAGTCCCTGATGCTTGTTAGTTGAATGTTTTAATAATTAAAGCAGTTTTTAGGAGCTGAAATGTTTCCTTGGTTTTTGCAAAAGTCGACAAGTTCACCTTTAAAGCAGCAGCTGTCCCATTTTTCAGCTGTTTCTGCTGCTCCGAAAAACCTTTTTTCTGCCTCAGAGTTCAGTCGGTTTTCTCAGAAATTCTTTGTCCTTCTGCTGAACTCAGTATTTTGTGCTGATGGAGAAACACTTGCCCGTTCAGACGACTTTAAAACCCATGAAACGTTTGTGTAAATCCTCTCAAATAGAAACAAGAACGGGTCACTTCAACCAGTTTGAGTCAAACCTAAAATAACTGAGTGAAAAAATCATCCTGAGCTGTTCAGACACACAAATTTGTAGTTTGGAAACAGAAAATTGTGGTGTTTTGTTTAGAAATCAGTCAACAGAGCTGTTAATTTGAGAGATTATATGAGGAAAAGAGTCTCTAACGGCCCAGAGATCAGCTTTTAATCACACATATTGATTCAAAATGTTCCACAGCCTTCGAGTCGATTATGTAACCGGAGCACTCAACCTGACGGTGACGCAACGGCCTCGTTTCATATCCTAATAGTCTGATTTTCCCTCTCAAACACACCAGCCGTCCTCAGTCACATCTGTCAGAGGAAAAACATCTTAACTTCACACTGGAGCTCGAGCTGCAGCTCTGTAAGTGGCTTTGAACAGCTCCTGCAGGCATCAAACATACAGGATTACGTTAGAAAATTAGACTTCGCTGGCAGTGCGAGGATTTCCTCTGACACACACACACACACACACTCTTCACCCTGCAGTGTTTTGATCTTTGCTGCTCATCACTGTGTGTTTTTTCTTTTTAATAATGATCGCTCTCCTCCACAGGTGAACGTCTACGTTCTGGGAAAAACCTTCCTGGTTCTGGCCAGAGAGCTGTGCATCAACGCGCCGGCTATAGGTACAAATTCTGATTCTACTGAGCACACAGAGCAAGACTTACACGAAATAAATTATCATAAGAAACCTGAAAGATCCTGAAAAAACGAGCATCTTCTCTGCTGTCAAACATATTAAAGTTGCTTTCCTACTTTTACTGAAGCTTTAAATGCACCGTGCAGCTGCTTTAGTGCACAAAAACATAGTAAATATCAGATTAAAACCCAGTTCAGCAGATCCTGCATATCATTAAAACCACCCATGCTTTTAACTTTCCAATAAGAAATCTTGCTCTTGCTTGAGGGCCCATGTGACATTTTGTGGCCCCTGTGTTGTGCTGCAGGCCCTCTGAGTAAAACCATCCATGGCTGCAAAAACCTCCTGTTATCATGAAACCAGGGTGTAGTTCACACTGTTGTAGCCAGAGGGTGCTGCAGTCCCTCAAATCCCCACCCCCCCACCCCCACCCCCCAGGCACCATAATGATGTGACATCTGCGGCTTCGATCACATTATAACCTTTATGTTTCATCGTCAGGTGTATAGGCATTCTTGTACAGAACACATCTGGTCATTCAACAGCATCAAGCTGTTAACAGTTAAACTGTATTTTACAAAACAAAGAAAAAAGACACAACGTTTCCGAGGGGGGTCGTCCTCTGAAGTGCAAAACAACTCTGCTCTGGACAAGATTTCTACTTTTTTTTTTGCATTTTTAGAATCATAACACTACATAAAGTTTGCTCCTGGTGTGACACCGCCGCTCCGACTATAGCAACAACATTGCATATAGACTTGCAATTACACAATTTGAAGCAGTCCCTATTTGTTCCAGTTGTGGAGCTCAGCTTGATTACATAACCACAAATCACTGTGTTAATGTTGTTTCTACAGCAGCCGCAGCCTTTTAAAAACACAGGCATCAGAGCAAATAACGTTACCCAAGAGTTTAAATAAAAACAAAATGAAAAAAAGAAAAAGAAAAAATAATAACATTAAATTAAATAAGATAAAACGACAGCTCCTTGGCTTTTAAAATAGTCTCTCAAAGAACTAACCAGGCCATTTAGTGTGACATTAGTCAAGTGTCTTTAATGCTACATTACTTTAAAGGCTGGGAGGCGAGGATGAACCTAATTTCCCATCAGCAGTCCGGAGCAGCTTATGCATAGAACACCAGCTCTGGGATCTGTCCTCCCTGAACTCCGGTCCCGTTGGTGCTGTCGGACGAGCACTGGAATTGAAATGTCACCTTCCCACACTGCACCTCCGTCATGCCCTCCTGGCCGAAATAGCTCAGTTCGTTCCCGTCCAGCACGGCGCTCACGGTGTAGAAGGCGTCCTGCTCCACCTGAACAGGATGCTCGAACCACACCGGGAACGTGCTGCTCGACCCGTCCGACACGAACTTTGTCAGGTTCTGCGCCAGGGTCACGCCCTGCCTCTTCAGTTCGATTTTGACGCTGTACTCGGCCTTGCCGCCGCTGGACCCGTACAGCCCCAGACCGGCGATAAAGATCCGCTTGTCCACGGCGAACTGGATGCTGTCGCAGCGGCCGCGGTAGCGCCACTGGTTGCTCCGGTAGGCCGAGGACTGGAAGCGGTGGCACCTCTGAGGCGCCAAACCCTTCCTGGCAGTCAAAGGGAAGTCCAGCTGGGGCTTTTTAGCCGCGGTGTACCACAGGAACACGTTGTGCGTCTCCTCCAGTGTCAGGATGTCACATTGCGCCGCTCCGTTGGCGAACTCCTCCAGGCTCATGGTGGGGATTCGCACCAAGAACAGCGCCTTGCCGAGAACATCTCTCTTGTTGCGGGTCGTCGGCCCCAAACCTTGTCTCTTGCACTCCGCCGTGGCCCAGTTCATCACAGCCTCAAACACCACCACCTCCTTGGTGTTGAGCGTCTCCCTCCGCAGGATGATCTCCAGGGTCTGCAGGTCGATCTCGCAGAAGCCCTCGGAGCAGAGCGCGAGCTCGGCCTGAGCGTCGATCACCTCCCAGCAGCGCTGCGTCAGCTCGGGCTCCTCGAACAGGCGGCTCTGCGAGAGCAGCACGCAGGCGTTCTTGGCCTCCAGGCTCGTTTCCAGGAAGGTGACGCAAGCTTTGGCCAGCGCAGGGACGATGTACTTCTTGGCAGCGTACAGGGTGGCCAGCACCGTGTCTGCCTCCAGGTCGATCTCATCGCTGTACATGTACCTGAGAGGAGGGAGATAAGCTTTTAATCCCGGTGAACACGTACAGAAACGTTACCTTGGTAGAGCGACAACACAACAAGACTCAGTATGAGCGACGTCAGGACTTTGCATCCTTGTGCTCTTCCTGTTTCTGGTTCAGTTCCCACTACATCAGATGTTCACTCAAAGAGCAAAACGTAAATAATGATCATCTTTCTTTTTTCCTTCCTGAAGAACATCGTATGCTGACTTAACACATCCTACCCTTTTCACAGAAACCCTAACACGCAACAGCCTTTGTGGCAGGCTTAGCCGCCGCTACTGAATGAGCAACAAAGACAGGTTATTTATAACTACTAGTCTGCATGTGTTCCCCTCGAAGAAAATTGTCAGGCTGTGGATGAGGAGAAGGAAAGAAAAAAAATGTTTCTGGTCGGACAAAGAGCAGCGAGAAAACCAGCAATTACAGAGAGCACAGCGCTGCCGCCGCTGCTCGCTGGCGCTCCCAGCATTTTGGCATTCGCCTCTGCTTAGCTTTGGATGAGTAATAATATGCTTTGAAGTGACACTGACTGCGCTTGTCATCTCTCCTTCTGGTTGGCTGGTGTGAGGGATGGTGAGTGGCTTACTTCAGCAGAATTAGAAAAGCAGCAGGTTCCACATCTGGGATATGGATCTCAGACTCCTCCTCCGCCAGATCGCCGTAAAACATGGCACAGAAGACCGAGCTTCCCACGGCCAGCACATACTGGAAGGAAGGGAGGGAAGGAGGGAGGAGACAGATGCATCAGAGAACACATGCAACCAGAATCACACTTCAATAAAAACAGAAGTTCTTTTCAGAAGAAATGGACACAACTTCTCCACTTATTTAACATAAAAACATAAATATCAGTTTGTCCTTCAAGGTTTCTCTTTTCTTAAAGAAAGGAGTCAGAAAAGTGTGTTTACCTTGTGTGCCGGGACCTTCTGCGATCCCCCCAAGGGCCCGACAATGAAGTGGACATCAGCCATCAGCTCATTGTTAAACATCAAGGCGTTCCTGAAAGCAGAGCAGGTTTCATGAAGAGTCAAGAATTGTATAACATCCAGTCCTCCCACACTCGTTTTGCCTGGAGACACTGGTTATTTTCATAGGTTTGGGGAGGACACAGCAGAAGAAGACGAAGACGAAGACGGACTGCAGCTAATGATGTGTTTCATTATGGAGTCATTCACTGATTATTCTCTTGATTCAGTCTCACAAATAACAAAAAAACAAGTTCCAAGTGCCCAGGCTGACGGTTTTAAATGCTTTCTTTTATCCAATAACAGTCAAAAACGTTAAGAAATTCAAAGTTATAACTGATAAAACAAAAAAATCACAGTATTCACAACTTAGACATTAGACATTTCCGCTTTAAAACTGCCTTAAATGATGACTTGTATGCAAATTGTTGCACTCTAATGCAGATTTTAAGTATTTATTCTTATGCAACTTAGTAAAAAAGATGCTGCAGGAAAAGCTTTTTCAAAATAAAACACAAATAATAAGTGTGACTGTGACTTTTCTGCACTTAAAATCATAGAAATACAGTGAGACTAACGTTCATTTTGCACCTAAAACTGACAGCTGTTTTCCCGCAGATGTTGTCGGGTGATTGCGGGGTGTGATTGCGGGCTCACCTCTCTCTCAGGGTCGGGTGGCTGCACTGCCAGCTGGGTGGATCCACGTTGTTGTTGTTGATGTTCTGCTGGGTGGTCGGTGTGGTCGCGGCGCTGCTGCTGCTCGCCTGGCTCACCGGCAGCTCCTTGGTCTTCTCGGTGTCCGCCACCGTGGTGCCGTTGGACAGGTTGGTGTTGTTGGTGCTGGCGGCGGCGGGGTACAACTCCGCAGCCATCTTCTCCTTCTGCTGCTTCTGCTGCTGCTTCTTCTTGCTGGTGAGGGACAGGGTCAGGATCTCATAACATACCGGCAGCCTGCCCGGGAGCTTACCGACCTTCTTGGACTTCTTCAGTGTTTCTGGAAGTAGGAGCAGATAAGTCAAACACCTCATGATCCGGCCATGATGGAGCAACCTGCAGTCTGCCGTTGGCATCGGCACGAGCGACCCGATCTTCTTCGCGTTAATATCCGGTGGACCGAATCTCTCGCGGGGGTCGTAACGAACTGACTGTACCGGAGGATGAAGGTTGGGGGGGTGGGGTGGGGGGGTTCAAAGCGGAGAATTCAACCTTTTCTGCGGGGAAATTCAGCCACTACAACCGCTTTTTTTAAAAAAAAAACAGCATCAACGGCGAAGTTTACACGACAACATTTAAAACATCCATCCGGGCCCGGTGGAGTCCGTTTCCTCCGCCGCTTCCAACTCGGACCGCGAGACACTTTTTCCTCCGTTTCCCGGCGGTCACCTCATCTCCCGCGGACGCAGAAATGTCCGCGGAGCGTCGCTTGTTTTCCCTTTTTTTCGGCGAGAGTGTAATCCGGAGAGTCGCAGCTGGTATTCCAGCCCTTTCTATTTTCTCCCACCCCGCCTCTGCGTTAATCCTCTCGGATGTTTCTGCCCCGTTTTCTCCCCAACGACCGTCGACCGGGACGAAACCAGCTGCGATGTTCCGTTGCGGCCGTTCGCGTCCGAGGAAAACAGTCATTTGTCGGGAGTTTTTAAGGTCCGCTTCGTATTTTCTGTTTTTTTTTTTTTCGTCGTGATCTCTTCGGACGCCCAGGGCTCGCCGAGGACCAATCAGATCAGGGCTCTGCGGTGACGTCAGGAGGAGAGAGGCTCCTCCCCCCGCAGCTCCGCAGAGTGCGTCACCGAGCTCGAGCGCTCCGCCCCCGTCCCGCTGATAAGACCCGGCGGAGGATAAAAATAAAAATAAAAAGAAGGTCGGATAAATTTGACCCTTCAGTCCGGAACAGAAGCGATGAGAAATGATCCGAAATATGACGAGAATAACAGGGAACTCCGAAACATTTCCAGTCTGATGTGAGCTGTGATTTAAAGTCTTTACAGTTAATGAAGAAAAATAAAAATTCTGTGTAAAGAAAAGAGACTGTGACAGTTTAAAAAACTGAGTTGATAACATTTGTAAACGGAAAAAGCTCACTAATTTAAACCAAAATCACTAAATTCTTAATTTTTTTTATTCCTTTCTAAAAAACTGCCCCTACACATCATAAAAATAAGATCATATCTATTGAGTATGTATAGATTTGACATTATAAAGATGAATTTCACCATTTATAAAAGAGAGAAACAGGTCTTCTTTCATAAATTAAAAATGATAAAGTAAGTTTTAGTGTGTTGATTGTCTTATATAAGTTAAGACAGAACTTTATTAATAATGGGAAAAATGTTCTGCAGCTTTTCCAAAGATGTTTTTAATCAATAAAGCTGCAAGTATAAAAACATCTATAAGCATAAATTTTAAATCCACTAGTCTAAAATATGTGTTATTTCATAATTGGTTTCAATGTTCATGATTGCATGCAATGTCCTAATAGTGCACATTATGTCCTGAAGGTCTGATGTGAACACAAACAAAACTAAACAAAGATAAACAGAAATATAAAAATATAACAACCCTGTGTAGAGCAGATGGTATAAAATATGCAGAAAAGAGAAAAATGAAGCCTTACTTAATTTCATAGAGTCCAGTAAGTTCCATTCGCAGAAAAAAACAATTAGTGGTGCAATTTGATGAATCATACACATGAATGAATTATTATTTGCCTTCAAAATAAACAGAAAATAGCAGAAAAAATAGTGTTGACTCATTTGTGACAGGTCAGAGGGAAAACAATTTTGTTTAACAGGCAAAAAGCAAAGTACATTCATGCATCTTTGGTCCAAATCGAAACAAAAGTGCCTTGAATCTGATCGTCTTATTTAGATTTCCAGTAGTTTGTGTTATGTATCGATGTTCCTACAAATACTGAATCCCTTCTGACAATTTAATATTGTTAATTTTGTTGTGTACATTCAGTGGGTTGCCTCTAAAATGACCTAATGAACTGACACCTCAATGAAATAGCTACAGAGGAATGACAAAACATTGTTATTAACGTTGCAAAATAAAACTATAATTAACTATAGTTGTCTTGTGTTTAGATGTTATTATGTTGGTGGGTAAACATGAAATCCTGTCACACATGCAACACAAACCGACATGCAAAAACATCCTATAAAAACATCATATAAACTGAAATCAGAGCAGTTTTACTTTTTTACTTCAATTTGAAACCCTGAAGCAGCTTGTTGCAGTTTTTTGTTGATGAATGTTTGTTATTTCTGTGTCTCACTGACCAAACAAACATCAAGTCCAAGCAGCTTCAGAGGAGTTTGGTGTCATTTGATGATGGAAAACATCAGCAGGTCCGGATGAGCGAGGATCTGACAGTTTGCTCTCATGTTTTACAATCATGCAGAGAGAAGAGACCAATATATATATACGCTCCTCTGCTAACAAAAAACAGACCAGCATGCATTGCAGCTCCAAAGTTCAGTTTAAGGTTCTTTTCGAGGGGAGGGAGCAGCTTCCCCCACAACTCAATGATAACACTTTAATGCTATTCATGCATCCCTGCTCTCACATTTGATTGAAAGG
The DNA here is from genome assembly GCA_029783645.1 of Ctenochaetus hawaiiensis. Lineage (NCBI taxonomy): Eukaryota > Metazoa > Chordata > Actinopteri > Acanthuriformes > Acanthuridae > Ctenochaetus > Ctenochaetus hawaiiensis. The sequence goes on along the minus strand of JAPZDY010000007.1, from coordinate 2,356,365 downwards.
AGCAAGTTCACGGCCCGTCTCCAGAGGTGGTCCAAGTAATTTTGGGGGGCAAGGTGGGGAACAGAAGTAGAAGCAGGCGAGGCAGGTCGAGGGGGAAAGTGGGTACACGAAAAAAGTAAACTACAGCACTCCATCACGGAGCGACTCCCGGGCTGTTTGAGCTCAACAGATTGATTATACTCGACACAGAAAGAGGATTTGAGGTGGGATCCTTTTTTTTTTTTCCTTAAACAGCCTCTGTTCTCCATGGAGATTTTACCCGGCCCAGCTTTTACAGACAGTAAAACTTGGAGCAGCAATGGCGAGCTCTGCAGACGTATCATTACATGGTGCAGAGGGGCGGCGGCGGCGGAGGGAGGGGTGGGGGGATCAGCCTGGATCTGATTACCAGCTGGCTCTACCAGCTTTCCACTGGACTGCTCTTTAAACACAGCCACTGACTTCAAAGATATTTGACTCCACTGTCGTAGCCGGGGCACGAAACTTCACTTTTTGTCCTCTGGCTGCAGCACACAGATGATTCCTCCTAATGTTGCTATTAAATTAGATTTCTTAGCAAGGTAAATGACTCTTAGAATAAAAAAAAAAGAAGTTTAAAGGCAAACAGGCCACCTGCCAGGCTGTTTCACTGGCAAAAAGCAGGTGGTTCTGATGGTTTCCTTCTCTCTCAGGCTGAATCCAAAGTATTTTCCATAAAAGTTTATGATATGCTACACTGTACAAGTTTCTCAGAGTCATTTGAGAAGCAAAAAAGGTTTGAGAAGTGAGCTTGTGATTGGAAGGCTGCCCGTTCAAATCCTTTTGCCAGCTGCGCAAATCTGGACAGAGACGCTGAATGAGAAACAGGCTGCTTCGAGGCACGCTCGAGCTAAATGCTAATCCTCAGGTTCTCTGGTGGAGCTAATTAGCAGCCGGCAGCAGGAGACTGGTGTTACTGGGGAGCTCATAGGTGCTAGTGAGTCTAAGATTTCAAAACAGGACAAACTGCATTTTCTTTGGTTTGAACCAGAGTAGGGGGAAAAAAAATAAAAATTTGCTTAGCTGCCATTTTGCTTTTGGTTTGTTTGCTGCTCAGACGGCAGGCGAACCAGGGCTAGCAAACAAAAATCACATGGACGTGCAAGCAGGCTGTTAAACCAAACCGAGAGTGCTGCCATCCTGAGAGAGATTTGGCAGCAGAGCTGGAGAGCCAAACAGATCTGAAATCAGTCTCTGAAACTGTCGCACAGTGCACTTGTTAGTGTCTTTGTCTGGTTTTATCCTCCACAGTTAATCACACGAGACTAAAGGGGAACAGGATCATTACAGGTGCTGCAGTAGTTTTCTCAAAATGAGCTTAACATCCAGACTGAGACTGAAATCAGTCCCTTCTTTACTCATTCACTGCGACTTCATACCATGCACTCACTAGTTTAGCCTAAAGTGAGTAGTACAATTAACATTTCTTATATATTTTACCCTCTCTGACAGGCAGTGGTTCACAGTTTCACCCAATTTCATCAGTTTTTACAGGATTTTGAGAGATTCTCCCTAATGACAGACAAACAGATTTCAGACTGCAGATTTTAAAGGAGTGACTGAATCTAAACATGCAACTTAGAAAAGTGCCCTGACCAAACGTTTCTGTCTCGAACAGATCCATGTCTGTACATCCCTCGTTTCGCCCAAATGCTGGAATTCGGGGAGAAGAACCATGAAGTGTCGATGACGGCGATGCGGCTGGTGCAAAGGATGAAGAGGGACTGGATGCACACAGGACGAAGGCCGTCGGGACTCTGTGGAGCAGGTGAGATGAGGTGGCGTTTGGTATCAATAAGATATTAACAATACTTAACTGATAACAATAGCATCTGTAATACCTGATTCGTTGCAGCACTGTAATACACCACAATATCTTTGAAACCAAAGACAAAATATATAAAAATGTGAACAAAAAGTGAAATCATGCATTTATTTGCTGCATATTTGGTGAAAATAGCAGAATATTCTCCACAGAGATGAAACGTTGCACAAAAAGATCATAAATTCTTCACTCAGTGCCTCCTAAACACAGACAGAAACTTGTCCATGTCAATATGCACCATCATTCCAACATAAAACGGACATAAACTGGCCATTTTTAACAAAAGACAAGATAAAAATCATCAATATTTGCAGCCTGAGTATCAATAACCTATCACTATGACAAATTCCCATACTGATTTTTTAGTCCCACCCCTGGTATCTGCTGTCGGTGCTGTGGAGGATGTTTTAATTTCAGGTGAGTGGTGCTGGCAGCAGCCTGGAGGCTCGATGCAGCAGCAGGCTCGTCATCAGAGGATTCCTGGTTTCAGTCCTCTGAGGAGAGAAATTGATTAACGCTCTCCTCACTGTTGGCATCTCACATCAAGGTGCCCTTCAACCTCAGAAACTCTTGAAAAGCTTCCCAGTGACCATCAGTTTTTTTTTTTTGTAACTCGGCCCTGACGTGTCTAATTCCAACCTCACAGTCCAACAAGCTCATAGATGTGAAGAGTATAAGAGGATTTTATAACTCTGGCAAGTTTACTGCAGAGTGAGGACAGCAGTCAGTGGGGAGAGTGTATATATATAACTTGCATTTTTTTTCTTGTGCTGTATATATACATTAAGTGTTTCTTGTTAGATATGTACATTATTAATATTACATATGTACATAGTTGTACCTATGTACATTAATACAATAAGGAATGACTTGAACTCAGAGGAACATCAACAGAAAAAGTTGTTTTTGTTCCTTCTGTTGCTTCAATCACAAGATAAATTCATGTAAAATGTTTAAAATCCAAACAGATAAACCTACTTGTTAGCTTACAGAGCAGAATTAGCTGTTAGCATTGGGAAAAAAATTGTTCAGAATTGGCAGTTTTATGTTAAATGATTGAATATTTGATGAAAAGTGAGAAATGTTTGTCTGCTCTGTAAAGCTCCAACATCTGGCGTGTATTAACAACCAGAATGAGGAAGCTTCTGATGACTCAACATGTGTTTTTCATTGATAGTTTGGGACGAATTAAAATCGGTTTATTTCTCATTATCTGCGAGAGCTGAGTTTGTGATGTCAGAGTTGGTTTTAGTTTTGCTGAAAGACTGAAACTCCTTTGTTCGCTGGTTAAAAATCCACAGATATCTTATAAATGAATGCAAAGAAGATAAAGAGTTTTAATAATTTAAAGACAAGTGTAGGAGACTCATTCTCCTTTAAAAAGATATCTCTTCTGAATACTGAACATGCTGATGTAAAAGCAGTGATGATACTGTGCTAATGGGTTTTCACCATTTTGCTGAGCGAGCAGCCTCAATTTTTAAAAGATGAAACACGTGTATGTAAAACTTTTTAAAGAGGCTGAGATGTGAGCAGCAGGAAAACCACATCCTTGTTTAACCCTCAGTATCTGAAATAATGCATATAGATGATTTCTGAAGTCCTGAAATTGTCCCAAACTTAAGTTCTAAACGTCTTCAAAATGTGTTTCTGGTCAGAAATCACTTTAAAGGGTCGACACCTTCTTTAACTTTCAGTTTTGAAAGCATCATAGAAGCCTGTTTTTCCTGTTGAGCCTTAAAGAAAACTCTCATGGTGGCAGATACAGTCGTCTTTCTGAAGCTGAACTGACCTCCAACCTGCTGCTGCTGTAGGAGGAGAGTAGATTTAGAGTTTCCTTACAAAGCTTAATTATGTAACACACACGTAGGTTTGGTCTGGAACAGTTTGTCCACAAACCGGCTCAGCAGCTGGCGAATCCGCTCGCTCACCTAAGTCTCTCACTGTTTATGCTGCCAGCCAGGTAACCAAACACATTTCGGGCTCTTGCTGTTTGTTGGTCACCTGCCAGAGAGACATGTGGGCGAGGCAGACCTGCCAGCACCTGCCACAGTGTGTCTGCGGTGGATTTACCTCCACCCGTCAGCCTCCACGTCAGAGCCTCGTGGTGCAGTTTGTGTGAAGCAGCTGAGCTCGGAGATCTTCCCTCCCTGTTGTGTCTCAGCTGATGTCAACCTGAAATTCCACCTGAGTTTGACGCATTTCCAGCCACAAGACGTCGTGAAGTCGACTCACTGGCTCCCCCTGCATGTTTACGTTCACGGTTTCGATTTTCGTCTTTCTCTGTTCCTCTGCTGCATCACCTGAATAATTAATTGCTCATCATAAATCATTGAGAGGGATACAGTCAGACGGAGGAAGGAAAAGTTTGTTCTCAGATATGATGCAAATATCACTGATGAAGAACCAGAAAACATTTATCTCCAGAAAAGTTCTTCTGGGTAGAATTTTTGCAATTGCATCATGCATTACTTTTAATGAGTCAAAGGACGAAGTTAACTCTGCTTTTAAAAAAAAGAAAACCAGCAGCTCTGAAGTTACGTGGTTTTAAGGTAGCAGCGGTAAAATGTTTGAGAAAGTCGTCAGCGGAGCTAAAAGCCACCACTTCAGTCCTAAAGGCTGTTAGAAGTGTGCATGCAGAAGCAGGAGCATCTATCTTTTAACAGGCTCTTGAGTGAGGCAGCTCTAATGACGGTTATATAACTGTTCCCCTTCAAGGCTCGCACTGCAATTCATTGCATAATATTAGTGTTGTTGCTACTCCTTTTTAAAACTGTGTTTTTGTGTGTGGGCGGACTGTTGGCTCGGCGGGCTGAGGTGCTCCTGTCCTGCCGCTCCGTCCTCCAACCTTCAAGGTGCAGAGGAGCCTTAAAGCTCAACATTTTATCTGTGTGTTCAGTCACGATGAAACATGTTGACATTTTTGTAAATCAGCTCATTTAATTTTAAAACAAAAAGCAAAAGAAATCTCAATTACGACTTAAACGGTTCAGTTTTAAAGGGCTGATTGATAAGTTCATGGCCTGACGTGGATGGACATCAGTTATCCAGCTCTTCTTACCTGCACGTGCAGCTCAGCTTTTTGACTGATGATGAAGGAAGTTTGAAGTGAAAAACTTTTGTGGTTTTTCTTTTTTGTTTAATTAAAAATTGCATGTCAGCGCTGTTAAAAAGTAAAAATACATCGGCCTCTGTGCAGTCATCCAGGAATGTGGATGTGAACTCATCCACTCGCCTTTTTCACCTGATGTGGCCCCTCAGACTCCTGCGTCTTCTCCACGATGAAGATGGAGCTCAGCGGTCGCCATTTTGACAGCGATTATGACATCATTGTTTTCTAGAAGTTCAAGCTGCCGACTTTTACAAAGAAGGCATCCGTTTACTGGATGATGGATGGACAAAGAGCGTAAATGTAGGAAGGGAAGATGATTGAAAACAAAATGTGCCAGATTTTTTTAAATTGGCCATGAACGCATCGATCAGCCTTCTGAAGTTCAGGTGTTTCTCGTCTGCTTGAACCTGCAGGTTAAATCTCACAGCTCTGTGGTTTTTTTTTTCTGTTTTCAGCTCTTCTCGTTGCTGCTCGTATGCACGACTTTCGCCGCACCATCAAAGAAATCGTCAGCGTTGTAAAAGTGTGTGACAGCACGCTAAGAAAAAGGTGGGTGGAAGAAACTTCAAGAAAAATCACAAAAGTTCTGAGAACAAAAGCACCGAAGACAAAAAGCTGAACTCTGAACTTGTTTTGTGCTTTTTTATGTCAAGATTTTAACTTAAAACCCCTTTTTATTGCCCTGAAACAACATCTGAGCCAGACTGATAGAGTTTGAGGACACACCCACCAGTCAGCTGACCATCGAGGAGTTCATGAAGGTGGATCTGGACAAAGAGTGTGACCCCCCCTGCTTCACAGCAGGACTGATCAAGAATAAAGTCCACCAGGTAGTTTTACACTCACATCATCAGGAACAGGAAACACAAGGAGCCTTTAAGTTAAAGTTCCATTAAAATTCCAAACGACGCATTCAGGAATTTTACAGTTTTATTAACAAACTGCCTTCCACTTCCTGTTTCCCACCTGATGTCTGGTTGTTTTACTGTGTAATCTTCTCACCCTGAACTCTCTGTTTGATTTGTAAAAACTCTTCATCTTTTCATCCTTTCATTCACTTTCTCTCCTTTGTCCTCCAGCTGGAGATGGAGCTGAAGAAAAAGATGGACCAAGTTGAAGGTATGAATGAAGTTCTTGTCTGTTTTCCATCACATCAAAGGCATCTCGACTCTCAGGCTACTCTCTTTTCTTTTCTTTTTTTAAAAAGTTTGCGAATTCTCTTTCTCTTTTCCATCATTAGACTCTCGTTCATGACAGACGGACTCTGAAACAGCTGAGATTCATCCGTCTCTGACTGAATGCAGATCAGTGTTGATGTGGTTGAAGCAGGAAAAAATAAAAAAAATACGACGGTGCTGCACATTGAGGAAACATCTCCGTGTCTTTTTACATGATTTAGCTTCAGCAGGACATGTAATTAACTATACATTATGTTACAGCGGTAACGTATCATAGTGTAATTATGGCAGATGTAATTTTAGGGTTCACAATGTTCAGGAGAAAAAAGCTGAGACGATACGAAGAACACAAAGAAGTGAGATTTATTCCCACTGCGTGAATAACACACCATCATTTCAGAGGCATGAGAAAAGCTCCTGCAGCTCATTTTTTACTCTCCTCTGATGTACAGAGGATTATTTTAGCAACAGCTCACGACAGGCAAAGATACGATGAGATTACAGTGATACGATCACAACATATATTTTTCTAACTAAGATGCTGGTCTTCATGGAGATGCAACATTCAAGCTAAGTCTTAACTTAGCTGTTTTAGCCTAGCTTAGCTTAGCTTAGCAGTCTGATCACTGCAGTCAACTGAACCATATAACAGTCCCTCCAGGAATTCGCAATGTTGCGATCGCAACAATTCACGTGAATTCAACCAATCTCCGTGAATTCTGCGC
>JAPZDY010000007.1:2312673-2336751 GCA_029783645.1 Ctenochaetus hawaiiensis | reverse complement strand
TTTGTCACATTTCGTCTATAGCCGCAGTCTTCGGGGAGCTCCGCCTCGCACCATTAGAGGCTGCATTGATTGAGGCACACTGTTTTCAGCGGAGCACTTAGTTCAATCAATGACGTTTGCCCTGACCTTAACTACCTCAGTGAGCACCGCTCCCCAGCTCTTGTCAAACCATTCTGCCGTTTTTATTGCCTGAAAGCGTCTGGGAAAAGAGCCGTTTGAAGTGTGTGAAACTCTAGTTTCAACGGGGCCTTTTTGCTCTTTGAAGCATTCATTTCATTTTTTTTTTGGGAAGGATCTAACTTGGTTTCACACCACAGTTTTGTAGCTGTTTACAGGTGTTTAAGCAAACTGTCAGTGCTTACCGTGCAAGATCATGTTGTCCTAAAACATTTTCTACCAGCCGTCCTCCTCTCTAACACCAATTACTGCAGTAAATCGTAGCTCTCAGCAGTTCGGGGCGTGGCAGAAGCTTTTTGACAGATCTGCCTCCTGACAGCAGCTCTGCTGAGTCAATTATAGTCTTTTAAATGAGCAGCATCTGTCTCTTCTTTCTCCGTCCACAGAAGAGTCGTTCAAGGATGAAAGAAAATGCAAAGTCTCATCCTGTGCTTCAGCAGCATCACACTCGAGCTCCTCAGCAGTCACATCTGTAGGAGAAAAGGATCTACAAGCTCCTTTGTGTTGTCTTTTTTTGCGATGCTAATGAGGAGAGAGGCGGCCCTTCAAACCAGGAGGTCACTGGTTTTATCACAGCAGCAACACAATCTGAACATGACAAAACAAAGTGATTTGTTTGGAAATTTACACACAATTAAGTTTAATTTTCTCGATACAAGTGGAACAATCTGCTTTATCAGTCTGGTTTAATTTATTTTAGAAATCAGCTTAAGATGTTTTCTCAAAAGGGAAACAGCACTGGAAAAAAACATGCACAGCGAACGACATCTTTTGATTCCTATTTGTCTTTTATTCTGATGGAAAATACAAACCTGATTTCAGAAAGTTTGGATGCTCTTTAAAATGTCAAGAAACAAAACAAAAATAATGACACAGTCATTTGAAAATGAACTTTCTTTGTGTACAACAAGAGTCATGCACATCTTTTGTGGGACATCCAAACTCACAGTACAAAGACCAAAAAGTTCAACACAAATAACCTCCCGAAAACCCACAACATGTCACTTTTACACCACCATTTATATATATATAGATTACATAAACAGAATTTGATGTGGTAGTTAGTTTAGAGGTGCTGGTAGATAAACTTTGTTCATTTTGAAGAAGGTCAGGCTAGCAGTTAACAGTCTTAATGCTAAGCTAAGTTTAGCAGCTGCTGTCTGCAGTTTAAAATTTACCGTAATACGTCAAATATCATCCTTTCTTTAACATAAAATGTTTTCTTTAACATAAAAGTAAAGGTTAAACTGGTTAGCAATGGGGACGAGGAAAGACATCATGCAAATAGGACATAGTACAAATGTGTGTGTGTGTGTGTTTGTGTGTGACAGATGAGTTGAAAGACATGAATCTCAGCACCTGTCACATGAATATTTGATTCACTTGTAATTTTCAATCATCGTTTTCAAACCTGTGACCATCTTCTCATCTTCTGCTGCAGCTCAGTGAAAATCAGGCGTGTTGTTCCTTTAATTAATAATGATGAATTACTAATTTATGCAGCTAATCCATTCACAAACTGATCCATTTGCTGGATCCACTCATTTACTCTGTGGTGCCGGGACAGCTGGGCAGGCCTGAGTGTGTGTGTGTGTGTGTGTGTGTGTGTGTGTGTGTGTGTGTGTGTGTGTGTTTAAGGGGGTGTTTACACAGCCTGGGGCAGTACAGTAGGGCTTGATGGACATATGGCCGGATGGACTGTGCCTCTCAGAGGAGGCGAGCGACCGGATTGGATGGGGAGACAGACAGACAGACAGACAGGTGATGACAGCGCAGGGAGACGGGCGTCACTGATATCCAGCAGGAACACAAGAAGAAGAATGAAAGTAATGTTTATTTCAAGCCCAGGCTGCTCTCCATGGACAGCCAATCATACGCTTTCAGTGAGTCAGGACAAGCTAAGCTACCTCAGCAGCTCAGCAGCAGTGTGGTGTGGAATAAGGAATCAGACTGTGTGTGTGTGTGTGTGTTTGCATGTGTTAGCAGCAGTTAGCAGTCAGTCTCCGTGGTGAGACGGCTGCAGCGGCCCGTCACGGCAGCCAGCTGTGATTGGAGATGATGTGAGGCTTCTGGCCCGAGGAGGGAAAGGGAAGCCGCCTCGTCTGCCACCGCCAGCCTGACGGGAGATGACAGCTACCGTTTAGCAGACAGGCAAAGGCAGGAAACCGCTCGCCTCTGGCTGTTACGTCACTGCACATTTCACCGTCTCGACCCTACTCCCCCCCCCTCCATTTCCATCCAACGCAATGCATAAGTCACAATTTCAATGTTATTGACCATTTTATGAAAGTTTAAAGACTCAAAGTTCCCTCTTGACCTTGTTAGCATCTGAGGGAAACAGTGTGATGTGATCGAAAGCTTCTGGTGATGATTGATTTCAAACATAAACTGTAAATGTCAGCTTTTCTTGTCACTTCAGGAGCCATATCTGCACCCACGTTCACCCGTCGTACAGAGAAAAATCCATTAGAGAGGAGGCGTCCAGAACGATTTCTACACCCACAGTATCTTAAAAAAATACACCAGACTCCATCGCAGCGATAAGACATTTCCTCTTCTGAGTCAGGATGTGACTCCTGCTTGTTCTTCACCCAAAAGCAAACACAGAAAAAAAAAAAATCAATTTCAGAAGCAGAAACACGTGTCGAAAAAAGTACATTGCCACTTTTTTTTTTCACCACCAACTCGCTGCTGGAGGTCTTTCAACATCACAGGCCGATGAATCAGAGAACAAGAGGATACGAGGGTGGATTTTCACGTTTGATCTGACTTCCACCTTTGATCCCATCCTGATTACTTCCATCGAAAGTTTGTAAATGTTTTGATGCAGAAGAACAAGTGGTTTGGTGTTTGTGGGACACAGAGTGCTGATTCATCGGCTCAGCAAAGGCAACATTTGGCTAAACATTCCTGTGGCGGTCTGACATTTGAAATGTTTGAATCTCACGCACAACAATTTTGACATTTTACAGTTTTTTTTCTCTGAATTCTCTGAATTCTTCAGCCGAGGCAACTGAGAGTGTCCCATTTTTGTCATCAAAGAGTCATTCAACATGTCTCATGATGTTATCACATTCAGCTCTGATGATTTACAGAACGTCTCTTTGATCAAAGATATTTATTCTGAATGCGATGCATCACTTTGAATGCAAACGATTGTCTGGTTTATGATGGTTTCTGCACCGACGTGGCAGCCACAGATGGCAAAAGGAGGAAAAACAGCATGGCTGCTTAAAACAATGGAAAGAACAGTGATGTCATGTTGGCTAATCCGCACCGTTTGCTACCGTTTAAAGCAGTTTGTACTTAACTTGCAAATACGTGCACAGAACAATGTTGTGATTTAATTTGGACACAAATAAATCATTAATTGTTTGTTTAAATGCTGTAAACAACCTCGGTTTGCCTGCAGGAGTTTTATCACCATCCAGCCAAAAGGTCCTGAGGTGTGTTTTAGATTGAAAAACTAGTTTCTAAGCTTTGTGTTGTTCATGCAAATTCGGCTTTTGAGACCTTTACAGTCGGTGCATTGGCTGTTTGGGGTGAATTAACAGGCATTGATCTGAAAAGATCTCAGGAACCTGAGTTATTTCTGTTATTATCATCTTTATTCTTCATCTTTTTATTGTCTCCCTGTGAGTCGTAATTAAAAAATCTTATTAATTTATACTTTTTGCATCTTCTTATAGAGAAGATTTGGATGAATAAAACCAGGGATTACTGTAATATCTCTGGCTAACAGTCCACAGACCATGTTTTCCTGCTTTCAAGTAGTTTTAGTTTTATTAACTTGACATCAGATTAATTGATTAATGCCTCATATTCACCTGTAAAAACAAACGTTGAAGAGTAAAAAGAGCATCTGCGTCCAGGTGACTCTCGTCGAGGACACAGATCAGGTAACCAGACCGGGAGATTTATTGCATCAAACACCGTCCAGAGTTTTGACGGCGGAAACATTTTAATTCATTAGAATATCATAAATGTCAACTCGGCAATAAATGTCAGGACGGACCTCAGTCACTGATGCCTGTTTAATTGTCTAATATTGTCTCGTCCTGTCGACAACATTCATATAAGACAAGCTAATGAAAAAGTCGCATCCAGTTTGTATTTTCATAACTGATTTTTTTTAGACTCATTTGGACAGAAACTCATCTGATTTCACAGCTCAAAGGTTCCTTTCTCCGCCCGGAGGTTCTGTTGACTGTCCTGTTTGTCTGTCTGTAATAAGGTTATCGACAAATCTCATAAACAAACCAGCAAAAACAGGCATTTCTTTACATTTTTGTTGCCCTGCTCGAAAATAAACTACTGCTTGTTTTCTTAATGAGTAGATTTAATATATTGTGGCAGTCATTCCAGCACTCATCTGTTCATTCTGATCACTTAGAAACATCACAAATATGTACTTGAAGAGTAGTTTTTTTGTAAATGATTCTCAAAAAGGAGGAAATAGGGCATTTGATGGGACTATTTTCAGCGGCGGACTTCTCCATATTTGGTGCTCTTGTGAGTATTCAGGGCAGCAGGACAGTGTGTGTGTGTCATTGAGTCAGATTAAACTGTAACGTGTGTGTTCATAGTAATGGAGGAACATGTCAGCAAGAGCAACAGTTTGACTCTTTAATGTGTATTTAGAGACACAATGAAACACTTTGGCACAGAAGAAGAAGAAGATACATCAGGCTGTTAACACACACACACACTTGTTAGAGATACACTTTGTTTTTGTTTTGCACGAGATTCATTAACAATAAGAAAAAAACTGCACAAACAGACAAAAACCTTGGCTCAGTGTTTTCTTTTGTTAGCGTCTGATGCGTCGACTTGAATGCACATATTCATGAGCGTAGCTGTCGAATGTAAACAAGTGAGCTCCTGTTTGCCTTCAGGAGTCTCATCGTCCACGGTTCCTGTATACAGTATCTCCTCGCTCTCCTCTTTGTAGCCGGAGGGGAGGAGGAGGAGGAGGAGGAGGAGGAGGAGGAGCAGGTGGCTGAGTGGGCGTACACTCAGTCTGGGCTCCTCCAAGGTCGGGGAGGTCAGGTTTTAATGGGCTTGCCCGGCCCGCCCGTGTCAGCGAGAATCTAGCACTCTATTTATTGCCTCGGCCGGCTGGTTATTTCTGCAGGGCAGCGCTGGCACCGAGCCTTATTACCTCATCCTGCTGCAGGGAAGGACTTTTACACCAGGAGATGTGGGGTTTTTTGCATTTGAGGCACTTAACTGTCAGTCTGACCCACAGATGTGTTAGCATGAGTGCAACAGACAGACAGGCAGACAGACAGACAGACAGGAGGTGAGGAGTGAACGCTGAAATATCCTGAAGATAAAAACCATCTTTGCTGTCGAGATTCCTTTTGTCTTTAAGCTGAAGATTCAAGCACACTGGAGGTTTTTGCTTCATGCAAGTTGACACTTTATGATTGGGCTCAGTTTTACAGTTTTAGTCTGTGATTTGGCAAAAAAATGATTACTTTACAGTTTAATTTTAACCTAAGCTGTTGTTTTTTTCATCGGCAACAATGAAACATTTTCTTCTTTCTTTGTTTTGTTGCTTCAGTGTTAAAGGTGTAGTTTTCCCTCATGATGTTCCTGCTTCCGAAAGGTGGAAAACGTGATGTTTGAAGTCATTTATAAAGAAAAGATGCCAGACATTTACACACAGTTATGAACATGGGAGGATTTTATGATCTTCTCCATATAACAATAAGAAAAAGAATGAATTTTTTGTTTAATTTACTCAGTAAAAAATATGAAAGCAGTTCATTTGAAGTCATTTGTGTCACTGCACAGTTTCCAGGTTGCTAAAATCTGCATTAACAGATTGTATGTGGCATCCCACGCTTGCACGGGGCAAAAACACGGGGCGGATGGATAAACTGTTGTTTATAAAAAAAAAAAACTCCCTGTAAGACCACAAAGTGTTTGTTTACCGATTAAACAAACCAGATTAGTGTTTGTTGGTCGACTTTGGAAACGTTGGTAGGCGTATTTTTAACCTTTGAATCACAGCCAGGCTAACTGTTTCCCTTTGTTTCCAGTCTTTGTGCTAAGCTAAGCTAACCGAGATGACGCATGTTCTCTTACATAACTATGTGCAAGTCAAATAGCAGCAACTTGTGACATGAGCTACTGTTTGTGCTTCTGTGTTGCATTTTGTTTATTCTGGATGTGCTCGTTCATATTTTTTATACTTGTACTCTTTTTTTTTCTTTGCACTGCAACTCCTGCAGAACCTTTTCTCTTTGGATGAAGTTTTGTCTTGTTTAAAACAAACACAAATCCCAAAAAGCTTCTCCTTTAAGACACTCCTTTCAGCTTTGATAGGTTGCATTATTATATTTTCACTTTTTATGACTGATTTATGAGAAATTAGCATAATTAGCATTAAAATAAATGATAATTTACAGCTTATTTTTGTCTAATTTCAAAGCTTTTTGTGTCGTATCAGGTTTAAAACATTGCACACCTTCAGAAACCTGCACTGAGGAGCCAGTCTGGAGAAACGAGGCCTGGCACCTTCGCAAAATGCTATCAGGCATTTAATTTCGTTGCTGCAGTCGATTTCGCTTTACCTTCCACATTCTCCGGCACATCTAAAGGCCAGAAACCTGACAAATTGAAATGTCTGCCTCGGCGTGCGTGCGTCCGTCCTCCCAGCAGCCCCGTGGCCGAGCTCGATGCAGGTCGACGGCTTTTTGTTTGGAGGATGGGATCAGGATTGTTGCTGACATCAAGAGCTGCGAGGCTGGATAACGTGGGCGCCGTTTGAAGTGTGGATGATGGGTGATGGTGCAGCAGAGGAGGCTGCACAGATCACACACACACTCACACTCACACACACACTCTTTGTTTTTTGGAAAGGGAAAGGAGGCGAGGCTGGGAGAGGACAGGAGGTGTGGAGGAGTCAGCAGACTGACGCTTCCTTTTAATTTAGCCAGCATGACTTTTTTCTCACTTTTATTCCTCCTCTCCCCTCGTTTTTTTCTGACCTGAAATGAAACACAGCTCAGGATTAGAAGGAGATCAGTGGACTCCTCTTAAGCCTCCATTTTCTTTCTCTTTCCCCCCTTTTCTGTATTTGCTCCTGTGTCTTCTCCCCTTTAAATCCTCCCAGTTTTTTAACTTTTCTGCCTCCTTTGTCTTCCTTCTCTCAGCCGCTGTCGGTTCATTCCTCCATGTCCTCCCTCCTGCTGCTTTTCTCCATCAGTCTTTTTGTCTCTCAATCTCCAGCCACCTCATCCTTTCTCTTTTAATCTCTCCTCCTCAGCCCCTCTTTGTCTTTCTCTGCCTACTTTTTCGTCATTTCTTCTCCCCCTTCTGAAACTCTGCTGTTGCCATTTTCTCTTTGGCTTTTTTTCTGCTGTTGTTTACCATTTTTCTCTCCGTCTCTCTTTAAAGATGCTGCTGGTGAAACTGTATTTTTCTTATTGTCAACAAATCCCATGAAAAGGCCAAAAACTTCTCTTTAGAGAAGATAGATTTAGATTAGATTTAGACGTCTCCTTTCAAAAAACATATTCCCACTTACCAAGAGTCACTTAGATGCTTTTCCAGGAGCCACATTTCAACCCGCTGAAAGTCCCCGAAACAACCACAACCGGCAGCGAAATGATCCACTAACAACTAACTTTGGCTCTGAATCCAGAGCTGATTGATCTTATTGTTCTGTGCAGTAGAGCTCCATTGTTGTCCAAAAGCTATTGAATAGAGTTTATTGAGACAAACTGTTGAGCCTTTTTATTTTATTTTTGAACGAGATGAAGACAAAGAAGATGAAGAGGAAAACAGCAAAGACAAAAAGTAAAAGGACTAAGAAGTCAAACGAGATAATGAGTGATAGGAAGAAGAAGATGAGGATGAAAGATTCGACTAAAAAGAGGAAGACATTTAAGAAAAAGGAGATGATGAAGAATTCCTTGACCTCTGACCTCCACATATCGTTGTCATTTTGTTAAGTGATGTTGAGCCTTCAAACTAGTTTAACTTTATTTATGACAACCTTCAAACGTTCACGTCTTCAGTGAGAATCAGCGAGCTTGACGCCGACAAACAGGAAGTCAAAGTCCTGACAGACGAAGTGAAACATTGTTGGTTTTGGTCTTTTTGATGTGACTTGTGAACAACAAAAGAAGAACAAAGAGCAGCAGCAGCCTCGTCCTTTAAAATCTCTGCCTCTGGTTTTTTCTATGTTTGGCTCCGTCTCTCACCCAGCAGCTCTCCCTCCCCCCTCCTCCCACCTCCCTCCCCCTCTCCATCTTTTTTAAATCTCTTGTTCTCTCCCTCCCTCGCCGCCTTCAAAAGGGCCGTCTCCTTCACCTGTTGGTGTTCGTTCCTGCAGGGCACATTTTCTCTGTTTCTTTGTGTTCCTTTTTTTTTTCTTCTTCTTCTTCTTTGGTATCAGAGTGTCTGAAGTGAAGCATCTTATTCTCCCGACCACATCAGAAAGACGCGCCGCCGCCCGGGACACGGCGATGCGGGGGACACGAGGGGGGGTGGAGGGGTGAACCTGGGGTCAGGTTACCTGTCCGTGATGGCGAGGAGACAACAGGGTGATAGAATTAACAGCTGGCGGGCATCAGAGCGACGCAGACGGATCAGACGGCTGCTTCGCCTTCTTCAACTGCTTCTTTCTCCATTTATGATCAGAACGACAGGATTCGCCAAAAGGAACTGAGTTTGGCATCTTGTCGGACTTTCAGCTGAACGCTGCTGTGTGTAAACTCACTGTGACGACGAGACGGTTTAAAGTGAAGGTGCCATTCGGAAAAGACTCAAACACATTTCTGTTAAAACTGATGTGACTCTATGAAAACACACGTGGCGGGCGACGAGTGATTCATCCTGAGCAAACTGCTGCACATTAAACCACATTCTTTATAATAAAAAGCATCATCTTAACCCTCATTTCAGCATGACAAAGTTTTTTAATATTGAGAAAATTCATTGAGATCAAATAATGATTATTTTTATTATGGAGCAATCTGGCCATTTCTTTCCTGATAAACCGTTTTTTTTTGTCACTTTTCCTTAAAAATTGACCAACTGATGAATGAATCCATTATTGAAATAGCTGCTGGCTGTTAATCAACCGACTGATCAAACAATTTATCATGTAAGATCTACACATGACACAAAAAACCTCAAAAGTTCATAACTTCATCTCACTTCCGTCGGTTAAAACAATAACTGTGGTTCGGGGTCTGATTGTGTATTATTAGCATTTGATAATTAGCATTAGCATTAGCATTGTGGTAGGAACTTAACAAAAGGTCAGAATGATACTTGGCTGTTGAATAAACATGAATTTGTGTTTTAAATGTGCAAAAACATGAAATGCATGTCAAGTCTTGTTCTGTTGAAAAAGGGACAGATATTGTTTTACAACCATGTGCATCGTTCATCACAGCAAAGTGGGAAGATGTTTTTGTTTATTCACATGAGCTGACCCTAAAGTTCTGTGTGAAAAGGACATTTTTATTTATAACATCTCTGTTCATTTGAAATCCTGAAGTACGTAATGCTTCACCTTTTCCGTCATTACCTTTTCCCTCCTTTTTTCCTCCATCACTTCCTGTTTTTTGGAGGAATTTATTCCCTTGAAGGACTCTCTCTTCCCGGACGAATCCTTCCTTCTCCTCTTCCCTCAGCAGAGGGTCGGAGGTTTGTTCCTGGGGGTTTTACTTTTGGACAGCAGAAGCTTTTTCGGACAGGAAAAAGAGATGTTTAGGAGATCCTGTAGTCTTTTTTTCCTGAATTGATACGAAGGCAGAGCTCGATCCGAGTTTCACTGAGCTGCTGCCAAAAGTCCTCAGGCTTCTGTCAGCCGGGACGAGAGGAGGAAGCCAGTTTCTCAGAGTGTTCGAGGTCATCAGGGAGGTGATTTCTGTTTTCCTCCAGGATTTTAAAAAGTTTTGTGAAAGTGCTGCAAGTCTCGGCCACTTTTGAAATGACGCAATCTGCTTTTTATTCAGAGGGACAGTAAATGTTTTGGACCTTTGTTTCCACTGATGGAGGCCAGACGGCTGCAGATACTTAGTTTTCTACTCATAAATGAGAAGGTTAAAATCTTTTCTGTGTGTTTGACAGTGCAGCCATTTTGGTCATTGGCATCAACACATTGGAAAAAAAAAATCCCTTTCGTAACATTTTTAATATAAAGAGGAAGCTTTCATGAGGTAGATTTCATTTCATTAGGTGGATTTTTATGTCTTAAACTTTGATGCACTGAAGTTCTTCTTATTTAGTTTGGCTTTTACTATATTTCACAAAAAAACCCCCAACAAAAATAGCATTTTTTGATATCATCTTTTGTTTCACTGGTGTAAAAGCGTCTGGACCAGGACGTTGGTCATGTGACGTCTCCTGAACCATTTACCTTCTATTTTGTCAAAAAAAAAGGACAAAAATGCTGAAAAATGAAATGAAATAACTTCCTGTCTCACATTTCATCGTCACCTTGCTGATAAACTCGACCAAAATAAAACATTGTGATCCTCAGGTCTGCAGATTCTTCTGCACGCTCACCAAGAACGATTTTATGGCTTTGATCAAATTAGCGGGTGTAGATATATCAAAGCGGCGGCTGAATAATAACTCGGTAATTGCTCCCTCCCTCCTCCTCTCCGCGGGGTTGGACCGGTGTTATCAGCTCTTAGTCTCGCCGCCTCTCTGCCTCCAGGAGCTGCCAATCTCTCCCGGGGCTTGTCTCCATCTTATCTCCCCCCTCACGCTTCATGCAGAGGAAGTTCTCGGAGGGCTGGGCCCGACAGATAGCGACTGACCCGTCTCTTCCCTCTGCGGCGGTTTCTTTTTTTAAGCAAACTGCAATCTGCAAACTGAACTTAAATGGCTGACTAGATTACCCCCCCCCCCCCCGTCCTCTTCCTCCTCCTGCTTCACCTCCTCAAACCCTTCGCTGTCTGACGATGGGTGTCTTCCTCTTCCTCTTCCTCGTCTGTGCACCTGTCTCTCCTTAATGAAGCGGCAAAGCTGCCTGTGGACTCAGGTGGCTCGGCTTTGAAGCTGCCGCCCTGTTGGGAGTTTGAACTCGAGTGAGGAGGGTCAAAGACAGGAAGCTGACAGAAGTTAAATGACTCGCATAATTCAGCCGCTTTAAAACGTCTCTTTCCAACTTTACCCCCTTTGATTGACTGTCTGATGTCTGCAGGCAGCCGGAGAGGAGCTGCACTTTGTTCCAAAACACCTAATCAAGGCGGAGGATCTTCGGAGAGAAAGCTGTTGAATTTCTCCTGATGGTTTTTCTTCTCCTGTCAGCGCCTGCACTCGCTCCCTCCTTTTGTTTCCTTTATCTGAGTCAATCAGCTTTTTCTTTGAACCTTTTTTTCTTCCAAAAATTGAACTGTGCGCACGCCGAGGGATTTCAAACACCGCTTTTCTTTTATCAACACATTAGAGTCTGTTGTTTTTGCTCTGACAATCACATGCGTCGTGCAGTGAGGCGGGCGAAAGCGAAAACTCAGCACATCTCAGCTTGAAAAAATGCAAATCAGCATTTCAGCATCTCACTGTTTCAAAATAAAGCGTGCCGCCATCTAGAAAGCGTGTCGTAATTGAAAAGAAAGTGTGTTAAGGTAGACCGGCTTAAAGGCGAGGTAAGCCTATTAGCGTCTTATCAGAAGTCACAGTGCGTTTTTTATTTGCTGATTAACCCTCGATGGAAGATGCTCGGCGGCGCTTCCAGAGAGGAAGAGCTGCAGCAGGATGTTGGAGGTGTTTTTTGTTTCTCCTCGGCCAGCTGCCGTTTCCTGTCTCACCCCTCTGGGGCCTGGAAGCTGCCGTGAAAAATGTGCGTCACAGCAGAATTTTCTGAGCGTGTCCGTTCTGATTTTTATCTGTGTGACAGATGGTGCTGCTGACAGCGGGGAGCTGGACCTGAGCGGGATAGATGACCGCGAGATAGAGCTGGTACGTACCTGCAACCGCAACCGAAAACACTGTCCGACACGTGTGAGGCTCCTGAAACTCACATCAGAAAAAGAAGCTTTTTTACTGCTGAACTCAGATTAAAGATAAGAAACAAAGCTAAAAAACATTTGGTGCAACCGTTGCTCTTCCTCTGTATCTCTGCAGTATCTGCTGAGCGACAAAGAAATCAAAATCAAGACGGCGCTGTGGATGGCAGAAAACTCCGACTACCTCAAAGAGCAGAAAGGTACTTTGAGAATGCAACGTGGTTTCTGTGCTGGTTTGTGTTTCAGAGCAGATATTAATTTTTATTCCCTCGCTGGTTTGTACCATTCATTTTCAGTGTTTTATCAGCCAAACAGAGTCAAAACCTCCAGCTGAACCTCGCAGAGTTCAGCTTGTGGCCTGCGGACATTTTCCCACCGTGTCGTGTCGTGTCGATGTTGTTTATCTCAGAGTTTGTGTGTTCAGCCTGTTTCTTGTTTCTGCTTTCAGAGAAGGAAGCGAAGATAGCGAAGGAGAAGGAGCTCGGGATCCACAAAGAAAAGAAGGTAACAGAATTCAGCCTGAAAGAGCTTGAAGATAAGAGCAGGCAGGTCGTCAGAGCTCAGACAGGAAGTAAACAGGGGGAGTGAGGTGGTCCGACGTAAAGGGGGTCTCAGGAAGTTGAAATGAGCTTAGAACATTTAAAGTCCTGCAGCAACACAGACGATTGGTCAGACAGAAAACAGACTGAAACAGTCAGTCAGCAGAGATAAAGTGACATTAATGTGTTCAGACCCGGCCTGAACTGTTATCGTTTCAAATTCTGCAGCTTTACACACCTAAAAACATGATTTCTCACAGTGCAACCATCAAACTGATTGCAACAATTCGTGCCAAGATCATGTTCTTTTTTTATTGAAAGCCAAAGATCAGGCAGTGCAGGGCATGATGGGCAAGACACAGCAATTTGAGGGACTGTTTGCTGTATCGGTATTTGCTTCAACACATCATAGTTTAAAAACACACCGACACAAGTTTATTGAAGCTCTGATCAAATGTCAAAGAAAAAAGTCGCTGATTAAAAATGAGTCAAATTCTTTTTTTTGCACATTTCAAGTCTCAGATGTTTTCCAAAACACATTTTAATGTTCTTTTTTAGCTCTGATATAAGAAAATTTTACCTGCCTTCAAACACACGAGCCGAACTGAAGCTCCGCCCACCTCACAGCTGACTAATTTAACCCCACATCAGATATTCACATCGTCAGTCAGGCGGTCAGTTTGACACTTAAGCTGTGAGACAGATGCAGAGTGAGACAGACACATGAGCAGACAGACCGAGCGCAGACAGACAGTACTTCCTGTGAAACTGGTTCCCTCTCGTTTCCCATTACCGGTGTTGGCACGGCTCGGACCCTTTGTTAGCGCCAACATCTGCTCTCTGGTTTTAACTATCCGGATTAACTGCAGATCTAATGAGACATGCAGCCTCCTGACAGCACTGATCCGACCAACAGCACCAGCAGCTCCTCGCCGACGAACGAGCGAATAAATAAATGAAATGAAGGACTTCTCTTGTTATTCTCTATGCATGACGGAGTGAGCATCCTTTTGTAGTTTCTAACGCTCCACATCTTGAGCTGATTAGCTGCTGTTTTAGGGGTCAATTTACTGTCAGCAGAGGAAGAGGATTTTCAGTTAAACTGCCTGAATCTGTGGGAAAACTTGTGAGATTTAAGACTTTGTCACGGTTGCGTGAAATAAGTTTAAAAGTTTATGTTTTCAGTGAAAAGAAAGTCAGCGATAATTTGGAGCGAGGTCAAGGTGAATGTGAAATGACTGAAACCGGGTGATAACCCCAATCTGGTGTCTTAATTGAGATAAATTGCTGATTACAGAAATGTGTTCGGCTGTAAATTTGCCTGCGGCGATGTTCCTCCGGTGGTCTGAAAATTACTCACGCTCGTGTTTTTTTAGAGGGCAAATCTTCCCCATCAGGGACCTGAATGGTCTAATAGAGAGACAAAATATTTCGAGATAACATTTGACCCTCATCTGTTGGTTTGATTCAGAGAACATTTAGCAGAGGTGGAGTGACTGTGAGGTTTTAATCATGACCTGTTTAAAATGTGGCTTAACAATCACGACCACGCTGGTGTTAATCAGAGAGAAGAGGAACAGCTCCAGGAAGAATCGACGCTGCTGCAGATTAGAGTCAAATATAAAGAGTTTTAATACAAGGTGCAATCAAAATCTGCAAGAACTGTTCCAGTTGTGCATGAACGGAGCGTTGCACGTTAATGTGCATGTATCAGGAGCATCAAACTGTTCGTTTTTGATGCAGATTTTTCCTTTTCGTCCTGTTTTTAAACAGCGAAGAGGACCTGTGAAGAAACGCGCTCCAATCCGAGCCAACACCGCCGATGAGGCCATCGAGAAGATGCTGGAGCAGAAGAAGATCTCCTCCAAGATCAACTACGACGTCCTGAAGGACCTCAACATCAAGCCTGGCGCCAGCCCGGCTCGCTCCGCCGCCGCCGAGTCCCCGAAGAGGGAACAGAGCACCAGGAAACTGACGGGACGCTACAGCAAACCTGCTCGAGCTCCACTCAGCCTCAGCACGCCGCTAAGCACTCTGGGAAAAAGGTGGGTAGATGGCATGTTTAATACACGAGTTGATGCACCAGGTTTGAGTCCTGTGTTTAAGAATAAAACATCTATTACATGAAACTTCTTCAGAAACAGAACAGCATCTCATCCAAACCGACATGAACTGATGCATCAGCTGTTTCACAGCTGGAGAAGCTGTGATTCAATCACTACTACGCCTTTGTTTTTAATGCAACAACAAGTTCACACTGTTGTTTTTAAAGGCTCTGCAGGTTCTTCAGAGAAAAATATGAAATGAAAACT
Source organism: Ctenochaetus hawaiiensis (assembly GCA_029783645.1). Lineage (NCBI taxonomy): Eukaryota > Metazoa > Chordata > Actinopteri > Acanthuriformes > Acanthuridae > Ctenochaetus > Ctenochaetus hawaiiensis. The sequence continues at coordinate 2,321,742 of JAPZDY010000007.1, read as the reverse complement.
GAGGTCGAACCAAAAAAAGCAGATATCTGAGAAAGAAGAGACTCAGAAACAAAATCAGAGAAAGTAAAAGAAAGAAAGCTTTAAGTGTTTTATATTAATGACATTTAATATGTGTGTGTGTGTGTGTGTTGACATAAAATTTAAAAACCCCGTCGATAATTAATTGTTATTGAAAAAACATAGATAAATCTCTTGATTCAGTTTCTCTAATGTGCTGATTTACAGCTTTTATCACCTTTGGCGTCAAACTGTTGTTTCAGACGTCTCATTGACAAAATGATTGATAACACTGATCATCAGCTGCACTGCTGAACATCAAAAACATCTGACTGAAAACATCTGCTGCAGGAGGAAATGACGATTGTGTGCTGATAGTTTTCCAGTTTGGCTAAAAACTGTCAGATCAATCAGATTGTTTGGTTTCAGGCACAAAGTCTGATGAAACATGAAAGCTGCCGCAAATTCAGGCATTTTAGGCCGCAACAATCTTGAAAAACGCCGGCGAAATCCTGGAGGGACTGATTATCAAAGTGTTTGACACCACTGTGATTTACACTCTGTGGCCCGTTTATTAGGAACGTTGAACGATCGAATGCGCGGCTTGAATAGTGTTGAGTTTCCTGTGACGTCAGATATCAGCTGTGTTTGTTTGGGCGGGTGGAGACCACGTAGATAAACATGTAAACCAATGAAAGACATGAAGGGATTTTTAATAAAAAATAGTTCTTCTAAATATGTAGTTTCGATTAACTGAGATGAGTTTTTGGGTTCTAATCAACGTCTGAAGAGGAGCTTTAATTCATCCGTAAATATTTCAAAGTCCTGCCTGTCATCCTTAATCTGACTTTAATCAGGTAATCTCGGCGTTCCCTCCTCTTGTTAACACTGTTACCTGTAATATCGGCCACCAGCGTCCCCTGATAAAAACCACCTACAGCACATAAATCCATCTTTAATCATGTCTGGGTCGCCCCAGTCGCTCAAACCTTTGAATAATCCTCGATGCAAACAGCAGATGCTCAGCTGAATAAAGGCAGGACGGATGGAGATTGTTTACTCGTGTCTGATGCAACACCAGCCGTTCGTCCGCTGCCTGCGAGGTCAAATCCACCCTTTTTTGGGGGTTTTTTGTTCTTTTCTGGCATCGCTTCATAATGATGAGGCGGCACTTCTCCTGTCGCCCAGAATCATCACCTGCGACCTGCAGAACAGATGCTCAGTTTTCTGTTTTTTTTTTCTTCTCAACTCTTTCGGGAGTTTCTTTTTTTTTTTTTTTCCTCTGAGATGCAACTTGTGTGCCAGGATTTGTCTGCAGCTCCTTCCTGCTTTCATGACATGCATTCATAGGACTGATCCACTCTGAGCCTTTCAGACGAACTTAATGGGTTTTCTGCAGAGTCGAGGAAAGATGAGAGGTTTTCCTTCAGTTTGTTTGCTGCTGGTGGAAATTGGTTTTCCTATGGCTGTGTTTTTAAAGCCCTTTTCACTTAATGTTGGTTTTAGGTTCCATCTTGAAGCTTTACAGGAGTCCTATAGAGGCATTACGGAAACTCCGTCCTGTCCTCCGTAACTTGTTCTGCAGTTAGTTGCTGGGTTTTTTCGTAAAGCCCGACTCTGCCGTGATTCGCTGCGTTTGGTCTCAGGTTGATAACTCTGCTTATTTATTGTTTATTTCTCGTTTACGGCAGTTTGGAGTCTTTTTAGCTCCAGTTTCTTCTCCAGTCAAATAAACTGTATTTATGAAACGTCCCTATAAAAAGCAAAAGCGCAGCTCAGGGGACGTAAACAGATAAAAATAGGAGAACACACACATTAGACTTTAAGAAATGAGGCCAAAGTGTGTTTGTGTTTGTATAAAGTTAAAAACAGGTCATGGAAACAAATATGAAGCATAGAAACAGAAATTTACTTGTTTTGAAGACGATCTCCTGTTCTCGTGAGCTTAAACTTCCTGATCGCCATCAGTTGGTTTTCTTTTACTGAAACCTCACAGCCGGTTCATTTTATTACAGACAAGTGAAGGGAAACAGGATGAAGAACACAAAATAAATACAAAATCAAGAAGGTTTAGAAAGAAAACCCTGAAAAACAGGAAAAAAACATTGACTGACAAACAAAAACCAAAAAAGTAAAAAAAAACTAAAACTGAAACACGAGAGAAGCCCATAAAACACATTAAAATTCAAACAAAACATTAAAAAAATTTGAAAAAGAATTTTTCAAAAAATTGAAAAACATAAAAAATAAAGAACAAAATGAAAAAAGGATAAAACAGCAGCAACAAACAACCAAAATAAATCAGAAAAACAGCCCAGATCTTCACAGTTTTGGGCTGAAATCACCTCAGAAGCTCCTGGAATAAAAAACAAACTCCCCGCTGACAAGATGATTGATGACACAAATTATGACACATTACATCGTTTCCCGTTTAGAGGACGGTAATGTGACGCTTTATTGATCGTCGTGGGGAAATTGCCTTTGTGTTCACACCCCTCCACGGGGGGAAGGTCAAAGGTCACCCTCGGCTCGGCGATGCCGGCGGTGAGATCTGATCGTCCTCGAGGACACTTCAGAGGAGTTTCTGCCTGATGAGCCTCGAATCTGCATCCTCGAGTGTCTCATTCAGCGCTGAAGGACATAAAGAGTCTGAACCGATCCGAACGAAATGAACGATGAGCTGCACAAAAAGCTCCGAAGATCACAATCTCATTTTTATGTGATGAGTCTGCTGTGTTTGCTTTAGTAAGAGGGATCCATTGAGTCAAACTAACGGGTCCTAATTACTTATTTAGCTGCATCAATAAATGAACTGTGAGGACGCCGTGTGCTCCGAGAGAAAAGGAGCGGAACACTGATGAGAACGGATCTAATGTGTGTTTGAGTCTGACGAGTGAAAATCAGCGAAGTAAAAACAAAAAAGTGTCAGGATGAAACAAACCCAGTGAAGGTGAGGAAGAACAAATAATTTATCTGCTCACAGTTGTGACAAAAACGCTGTTATGCATAAAAAGCTGTGCAGTCTGCTGGATTAAAGAACGAGTGAGATAACAGAAACACAGCGAATGTGCACAACCGCCAAAAAAAAAGATGTAAAAAATGTAAAGACAATGAAGCTCTGGTACTCACTGTTCCAGCTGTGTGAGGATCTTCAGAGTTTTATGTTTAACATCCTTGAAATCAAATATCTTTGGGTTTTATTTTTAATAGCGGAAATTGAGGAGGGCGCTGAAAAGTGAAGTTGAACTGCAGTTCCTTGAATGACCACTTGAGGCACAGTCCGAAAGCAAGTCAATCCCCATAAAGATCTGTGTTTAAATGCCAACTTTACAGAAGAAATAAACAAGTTTACAGCCTGATAGAAAACACAGGTTTGGTTGCTGTAGTTAATTTTCATGTTTGTCGTCATTCAATCTTTAAATAACTCACTTTAAATTACTTTACGGTCTTTTTTATTAAAAGTTTGGCCACTTTGAGTGACGGCCTCTACTAAATGTCTGCAAGGTGCCACATGGTCACTGTGTCTATCCTCCCTGTGCTCCGCCCTCTCACCCAAATATGGTCATTTCTGGCTCAAAAAAACATGATGGCGACAAGGACAAACATGATGTCCCCTTGGCTGTTAACTGATTAATTTTCTGTCTGTGGTGTGAAATTATTTGTCTGACATTTTGAGCCAATTGTAGAAATCACTACATTCTGAAAATTGATCATTTTTTCTATTTTCTGACATTTTATAGACTAAACTGTCAATAAATTGATCGCATAGATTCCTAAATCTTACTGGTCCCAAAGTCAAAAAAACAGATAGTTTTAACAGGCAAACAAATCTAAACTGAAACCATGTCTGGTCACATGATCAGACCCTCAGGATTTGTCAATGAGAGGAGTTTAAAAGCTGCAGTCATGCTCACATCGACGTGGCAACAAGGTTGGACATCAGCGGAGCCGAGCGGCTGCTGGATTTGAGCCGCTCTAGTTGGCTAATGGCTGCTGCCAGAATGGCAAATCTCCTCCTTGGAGAGTCGACATGCTCCATGAATGAAAGACCTTCTCCAGTTTCATGTCGGCTCTGATCCATCTGAAGAGGGTCTGCACCGGCATGAGCTCCCGTCTGCTGTTTTTAAGAATGGACACTCGTCCTGAAGTGTTCGATTTGTTTGAATTTTTAAAATCCACCTCTGTCTCGTCAATGAATCATTGATGGACACCACTTTTTGTGAATCATTCATCCTGCTCTTTCTTTCTTTCACTTTTCCCTTCTTTTCCTGAATGGAAACTCCATCCATTAATGCAGAAATTGCTGAACTCTGCACTTTGTCGCACTGAATGCACAACAATGTTCTCAACCCCTGTGGTTTTTTCAGTTTGAAGAAGCTCTACCCACAAGCCATTAGGAACAAGCAAATGCCCCACGGCCCAGTTAGCAACAACATGGTGATAATCTCCCATTCTCTCTTAGCATGTCACTCGTAGCGCTGGAATGAAAAAAAAAATCAGAAGAAAGACAAAAACGATCTCAAACAGGGACCGTTGGGCGCAGAATGGTCTCTTTCAGCCCGGCGGTCGAGGAGCAGACCGTTGCTTCGGCCCCTGAAAAGGTTGTTGTGCTGGTTATTGAAAGAGGGGAGAGGCCTGGTGTCGGGGAGACCCATGAAAGTGCAGGAGAAGGCCTGCTGACAGTGCAGCCATTGTGCCTTGTCTCGAGGCCTCGCTGAGGGGCTACACTGAGGCATTGTGCTGCCCCGGCCTCCCCTCCCTCTCCTCGGTTCCTCCTCGAGGCTCTCGGCTGCTCCTGTTGCTCCGCTCGAGGGGTTTGCTCTTGTCGATGTGGGCTCTCGCTCTGCGTCAGGATCTGAAGATCAGCCTGGAGCCTTCTTCTTGTTCTCTTCCACCTTTTTCTCCGTCTGTTTCTGTTGCATGCTGTTGCAGGCATGTTCTCCTCTCTTGTATTTCTGAATGCAGAGCTGTTTCTGGCCGTTTTGGTGCCCTAACTCATCAGTTATTTACAGATCTTTTTCGACACTTGAACAACCCAAAGGTTCTTGAAGGTGGGATGAGCGATCCTGGAGAGAGAGAGTTGATTCCCATCCACAGTTCGTCTGATTTTGAAGAGAAAATCCTCTAAAATAAAGCAAAAAAGTTATGATAGCATAGCTTGCTCTGAGAATTAAACAACATTGCAGTTTGTTAGCACATTTCTTTGTCCACCACCTCATTGGAATTTTGCGCTTCACTCTTTGCCTTTTCTTTGAAAACTGAACCAATGAATAACAAGTTGTTGCTGCCTGTTGGCATTTTTGAAGTGCCAAGCATCGCTACGTTGGTCATAATGTTTGTGTCATTGAGTGTGTTGTTCTTCTGGCTATTTACTAAACTACCAGACTGTCAGACTCTGTGAATGTTGGTGTGAATGGTCCTTACATCGAGGGGTTTATCCTTCAGTAACCTTTCCCCATCTTCAAACCATCATCTGTTCGTCTTCTTCCTCAAAGCAAACAAAAACATCATCTCCTCCACTTTTAAAAACCCTCATTCTCACCACCTCTGCCTTTTTCCTCCTTTATGTTTACATCTTTCCTTCCCCTTCCTCTCTTAGTGTCTCCTCCTCTTCTTCTTTTTGCTTCATTTCCTTTCTCTTTATTTTCACATTTCTTCCTCTTTCCTCCAAGTTTGCCTCCGCCTTCATCATCTCACTTTTTATCCCTGTTTTTCTCTTCTCCCGACCTCCTTCTTTCTCCTCCGTCTGTCCTCTATTCTCTCGCCTACTTTTCTAATCCTCACAGTGTCTCACAGTTAAAAGCCTTCAGCAGCAGCTTCAGGCCTGTTGTATCACTCTGCACCATCAGGTCTGCTCTTGCTTTGGGCTTTAGCAACTCGCTAACGAGTTCTTTGCCTTTCTTGTCCTCTCTCTCTCTCTCTCTGTGTTTTTTTTCTTTCTCCTCCACGTTTTGTCTCTTTCATCTTTTCTCTTGATCTCTCCACTGAAGTGTTTGCACTTTACAAAACATGGTGTAAATTTGCCTCACTTCACTCAGACAAGTTGGATCGCAGGCCTTGAAAATGAGCAGCAGAATCGGTGTGACGACAAACGAGTGGGTTTGATGAGACCACTCGGTGTAAACAGAAAGCAGCGAGAGGGAAAGTCGTAGCTCTCACAACATGTTGTCTGACATCTTACCTGAGCTGTTATTGTTTTTAAAGGTCAGAGAGGATTTTTTTCCCCGGAAATTACAGGAACCAAGTCTCGACAGACGTTTGTCTTTTTTTGGGTCCGCAGAGTTGCAGTCAGTCAGATCAGTTGGTGCATGTTGAGTTTATTAGAGCTCATTTGCTGAAAACAGCTGCATGATTTGACTGAAAACATGCTAATGAGAGCCGTGAGAGTGAATCAAAGCAGTTAAATTATGGCCTGTAAATGGAGAACAAGCTAAAAGAAGCTAAAACATCGAGCTGATGGAGCTCCTGACTTGGCGATAAATCTCTGAGGCTTCATAACAAAGCGACACCTTTTATTTTACAGCTAAACCCTTTGTCCTTGTCCTTGTAAAGATATTGATTCGTGCAGTTTTTGACGAGAGCTTTGCCGCCTCTGTTAGCTGACTGTGCTAGATGTTGCATTGAGGGGCTGCTTGTAAATTAAAAAAGTGTCACATTTTCATTCACATCCAACTTTTCAAAGACAATCAATATGTACTCAAGGGAAGCAGCTGTTTAAAATGAGCTGACATGAAGAAAAACTAGATCTTGAGACAAGAAAGGAGGATGGCTTTTTGAGAAGACGGGAGTTGAGATTGTGGATGTTTTCATCATGACTTAAGTCTTAAGTTTCTGAATCGTTCAACATTAAAACTAAAGAGGTCCAGTTTTGTATTTCACAGAAGAAAAATCTGAAAAATAATCTTTATTTTGTGCAGCAGAACCATTTTTCAACAACTTTCCTAGTTTTTAGAATGATCTTGCAACCTTAAAGTCGTCCTCTGCGACACCTTAAGGTTCTTAAGGTTATCTGCTGACACGTACTTAATCTGTTTCTGTTTCTTGGTGTGTGTCTCTTTGTTATTTTGTCTTTGTGTCTTTTACGTCACTCTGTTTCTCCTTCCTCCCTTCCCTCCTCACACTCCTTTATTCCCTGTTTTTTCCCTCTGTATTCCTGTTAATTCGACCCATTCAGGGACGTCAGATTCCTGCTGTACTCGCTGTTCTGGACAGTCTTCAGGGTTCAGACGTCCCATGCATTCATTCACTTCTGCTCCTTTCTTTTTTTCTACCCCCCTCCTCCTCCTCCTCCTGTTTCTCCACCCTCCACCTCCTCCAGCCAGCTGCCAAACAGACCCTCCCTGTTCCCTCCATCCCCACTGGAGGATGGAAAAGCAGTCTTCCAGAAATAGCCCAGATAATTGCCCTCCAGTGATATTTTTTCCTCCCTTCTCTTAGTTTTTGTGCTTCTTTGCTCCTTTATCTCTTCTTTTCCCATTCAAAGCTTTTTTTCCCCTCCTTCCTCTCTTTTTCGAGTCCTTGTCTGATTCCAGAGTATTTTGGGAGAAAGAAAAGAAAAGAGAAAATTCCTCTCTGCATTTTTTTATGCTCAGAGGGAGAGGAGTCAGAACAACCACTTTGGTCTGTGTTGGTTTTCCAGAAATGTAAATCGGACCCACAGACTCAGCCGGCGCTCAGGAGAAACCGGAGAACTCAGCAGTTTTTCTGCCCAGATGTTGTCGTCGCCGTCGCTTCTCTGAGGCGCTGCCAAAGGGCGGGAGACAAGGGGGGAGGAAACACTTCCCCATTTTGGTTTTTCAGCCTGTCAGAGCAGGTGTCATGAGAAAGTCAGGAAGTCGTTCGTGTGTTTAAAAAACTTTAAACAGGAAAAACTGAGTGAGAGCAGCTCGACTGAGCCGAGAGGGAAACGTCACATTTTCCTGCTCGACACACTCGATCGAGGAGGATGCTTTTCCTTCTCATACCACCGGCTGCTTTAGGGGAGGGTGTATAATTTGTCTGTGGTTTGCAGCCCCTCCCTGTAAGCCTCTGATCCCCCCCCCCACATCTGCAAACTGTGACCAATGAGCCGTTGGATGGAGGTGGAGGTTAACAGACAGACAAACAGAAGGACAGAGAGGGTCGTGGGTGCTGCCAGGCCCGGCCCACCCAACCCCCCAACCCCCGGGTACCCTCACTGGGACTCTCCAGCAGCCACATGAAGGGCCACATATTGCTGATGAGATTAAAACATGAGCTTTTCAGGAATTAAATCTGCAGCAATTGTTAGTTTTGAAAGCTGTTTGTGCAATATGTGAGATTAAACTGCATTTCTAAAGACCAGCAGTAACAATCATATTCATCCAGCATGTCGAAAGCTTCCATCTTTTAAGTGCAGTTAGATTTAATGTCAAATAAACAAACTTAAAGATCCCTTCCTCTAATTAAATGTGTATATGTCCTTAAATGTCCTTGGAAAGTGTATCCCTAGATCAGTGTTTTCACATTCCCTTACTAAAGAGGGCACTGTCTGTGGAATTCCTTTAAATCTAACATTCACACGAAAACCAGCGAGCTACATTTATTTTACACGTCACAGATTCAAAAACCAATGAAACCAAAGAAACTGCAGCCCGGACGGATGCGTCAGTGCAGAGAGTGAGAGTTTGCATCAGCTGTCAGCCACTGCCAGTTACATAACAGTCAGAGAAAACACATAAAAATACTCCAAAATACCATTAATAATATCTGCAACTGACTTTTTGTCACTTTTAGGTCAGATTCTGGTGCTTTTACTGGACTTTAAGAGCAAGATGTGATTAAAAACAAACACTTCCATTTGTGGATTTATGAGAAATCGTAACCTGGACATGAGCTTCATTCCCATAGTAATCTGGATACTTTTAGTATTTTGCCTCACAGTTGGGCTCGTTCATACATGACAGCGCCTGAAAAAGGCTCACGGGTCTGTTAAATGAAGCTCGTTTCACTTAAATGTGCAGTTGGTCCTTTTAGCCTTGACTCCCATCCGGAGATGTTCACATGTTTAATCCCTCCCACCCGTCGCCCCCCCTGCAGACCAACCCGTTTCTC
>JAPZDY010000007.1:2299018-2311736 GCA_029783645.1 Ctenochaetus hawaiiensis | reverse complement strand
GGCTCGGCTCGCAGCAGCAGCAGCAGCAGCGACAGCAGCTTTTCCCTGCGCAGCCTCTTCCATCCAAACAGCTTTCAACGGCCAAACCTTTGTTCTCCGGCTCGCCTCGCACTGTAACTAATGGGACAGCCAGGGCTGGAATTTTGAGGGGAACTCTAAAAGTGGGACATTTGGAAAACATCCCAGTTTTCATCCACAGCTTAGCCACAGGAAAAAAAAAAAGGGAGAAAACAGCCCAGCCAGCAACAGAAAATGTTGACAGTAAAAGAGTGGATAGTGTTGTGGTAGTTCATGCCCTCACAGCGTAGCTTAGCATGTGAAGACTCTTCCCCCCGGAGACTCCGGAGGAGACGCTTTAACACCGAAATACACTGAGATACTCTGCCTTTTGTCCTCCTTTATCTTCACTCTCAAGTCGGTCTCCACTCTCTTCAAAACCCAAGCTGATATATTAGTTTCATTTTTATATTTTATTCTCCCTCCCCTGCTAAGTTTTATTGACACCATCCCCCAGCTATTGCCGGTTGTCAGCCAGCGGCTAAACGGCCTCCCTCAATCGCCTTTTCAGCTCAGGCTTAGTCTCATTGGCAGTAAGCTGATTAGGAACGAGCCGCTAAGCCCGGCAGAGACTGATAGCCCAACAGAGAGAGTCGTGAAGGAGGGTGAGACAGACGAAGGAGTGGGGGAGGATGGAACAGTGATGCGGACAGACAGGAGGGAGGCTGAGATTAATAGATGGGAGATGGACATAAAGTTTTGTGGTTTAAAGTCTCGGCGGGGTTGAAATACGCCGGTTGTTTGAAGGGAAAGTGCAGGTTGAAGCCGAGAAAAGCTGCGTCCGTCCTGGTTTGACCTCGCTGTCGAAGAGGAGGAGGAGGATGGGCCAACGGAGTCGAGAGCCGCGAAGCGTTAACGAGACGAGCTCGGCTGGAGGGCAGGAGAGGCGAAAGAGAGATGAAGTGAACACAGGAACTTTGAAAAGGGTGATGAAAGAGTGATGGTTGATGTGTTTGCTTGTGTGATCTTTAAAATGTAGAAGAGTTAAAAAGAAAAGAGGACGCGAGCAGGAAAAAACAGCCCTGTTTAGACTTTTATTCAGCTCCTTTCTCAATGCTATTTAACACAATTATATAAACATATGTACTTAAAATAAAGGATGCAGAATTTGAACCAAAGTATGAGAAACTTTTGCATAAAAAAACACTTCAGAACATCATCAGAGCTACTGAAGAAAACTTATAACTTAACTTCAATAATATAACAATCCTTTTAAAACATTGTGAATTAAACAGTAACGACTCAACTCGACTGAAGGAGGTGAAAGAAAAAGACAAGGAGCTTTTTATAGAAACTTTAAGAGGAGCGAGTGCAGACGGGAAGAGGATTGGTGTCGGAGGAGAAGAGGAAGCTGTGACCTCCTCGTGGAGGTGAAGGAGGCAGGAGGAGACAAACAGAAGAACTGCGACCTTTTAAAGAGGTGAAGAAGTGAAGAGGGCAAACAAACTGAGAGGAAGCCGAGACCTTTGAGAGGATTCAAAGGAAAAACAACCCGAGACACTTGAACACACTTAAAAAACTGTTTTTATGATGTTGCTCGTCCTTTCCGCAGTCGATGACTGACAGACAGAAACAACATGCTGTTAAAATCTTATATAACTGTGTTTAACTTGAGGATCAGACCTGAAATATTAAGACAGGTTGATTTTTATTAACATCTGTACTTTTCTTGCTGTTGAAAAAAAATCCTTTATCCAAAAGACCTTTTGTATTAAAAAAGAACTTCAGAATGAACTAAATATCCGATATTTAGCATTAAAGTCCCAAAGGCAGAACATTTTTCCCCTTTAAGATGAAGAAACATTGACAACACTGCAAAGTTATTGTGGTGACGTTCATGTTGTCGTCTGTCTGGATGATGGAACGTTGAACATGACAACTATGGCATTAGTCGCTGCACAGTCATCTTAAAGGAACGTTTGCTTGCACTGAACTGATCAGCTGCATGTCAGCGAAACTTAAAAATGCATAAACAAACCTGCAGTTTTTCACCAGAGTCTCATCGAAATGAATCAGAAGGCGTCATTTTACCTCTGAGCAGAATGCAGATGTGCAAACACCTCAGCTCACGGATATTTGTGCAATAAACACCTTCGTCTTTCCCTTTGTAAACACTAAATTGATTGTTTTTGACACTAAAGCCAACACGCCAAAACAAACGGAAACTTTTTTTTTGCACAAAAACAAAACAAACTTATCGCTTCATCATTAAAAAAAAAGATTTTTGTACACTTTAATTCCCAAAGTCAACAAAGTTTCCTTAAAGCTACAAATCAAACTCAGATTTTGGAGTGTTTGGCCACTAGTGGTGCTGCTGAGCAGTGTTTTCACATGTGGGTTTTCTTATTTGCCTCATGTTCAACATCCTGTAAGTAAAGGCAGTGAAGAAGACGACTGCTGGCAAGAAAACATGGCTGTAAATCTTTAGGAATTAAAAACAGTGAAAAATTGGCTCAAACGTCCTCTGAGGAAGGAAATGCACTCAGTGTTTTTATGGAGTCTCGAGGATACAAATTATTTTGCCGAGAGCTCTGATTGTAAACACAAGTTTTAATTGTTTCTAAGGAAACTCCACAAAGCATCTTTGAGCCGTTTGGCCTGTCGTATGTTTCCATGAGGCCGATCAAACGCGTTCATGCCAATGTTCAGATCCTGGATTACATTTTCCTTTTTTATGGGCTGAATGAGCAACCACAAACACTTCGTCTCAATACAGACACACATGTCCAAACAAAACTTCAAACAGGCTGAACTCTGCTGCAGAACGAGCTGAAAAGTTCTCACAGAGATGCCAAATGATTTAATGGAGCTCTGAAGATCAGTTTCTACTTGTTTCTTCCAGAGTTTTTAGTCTTAGAGACGGACATGAAGCATGAGAGGAAGGACAGAGGAACAAAAATACAACCAACCTGATGTTTTACAACAATTCTGAAACTGAAGTCTTGATAAAAACGTTCATTATCTCGAGTCTCGGCTCTGAACGACGTGCATCTTCTGCTTCCAGACTCACATCATCATGTCAGAACTAAAAAAAAAAACATTTCTGCTAAAACTAGACTCTTTCCTTGTTTCTAAAACTTCACTTTTTCTGGATTTTTGAACAGTCTTTTGTGTCTTCTCGTGATAAAACAGCTGCTTCCTTTGACTGAATCACCCCTGATGTTGCATTCATGAGCTGCTCGTAAATAACAAACCTGTCTCATTTCATTCACATCCAACTTTTCAAAGACTCTTTGCATCTGTTCACTGATATGATGACTGATCTTCAACTTACGTACAATATATAATTTCTGCTTCTGGACGTCTCTCATGAAAACAAAGTCGTAGTTTGATGACATCACGAAGCAGTGTGGAATCATGGGATTTGTTTGTTTCCTTGTTAAACAGCCTCCGTTGCAGATGTGAATCTGTGTGACTGACTCGGGCACAAATATTCACAGACGAGGTTTGATTTACGTTACGTTGAGTCACGTTTGCCGACTTCCTTCTCTGACAGGTGTTACTCCGGAAGTTACGTACAGGAGCCTAAATGAAATGTGACAGATTTCTGAGTTTGAACATTGATAGAAACATTTAGTCTGCAGCTCATCTTCATGTCTCTGTGTTTGCTGGAGGATCTGAAGGTGGTCAGCAGTAACGTGTGTGTGTGTGTGTGTGTGTGTGTGTCGCTCGCTCGCTCGCTCGTCCTTTATGAGAGTGCTACATATGGCCCCTTTGTTTTCCTCGGGGAGTGATTTATACGTGGCCGTCGTGTCGCACGGCGAGGCCTGACTGGGCGTCAGGAGCCACTCCCTGCTGCTCTAAACGGTCGCCATGGAGACCGAGGTTTGCCGGGGAAAGTCTGCCGCCGCGGGCGACCAGCAGCGCTGTTGATGACCGTTTGACCTCTGACCTCCACAAGTGACTCTCCCAGATTAATCTCTGCTGTTGTCGAGGTTTGAATCCCATCAGGACTCGACACAACGGAATTTATGTTTAACCACCGAAAATTTTTTATAGAACTTTTTTTTTTCTTTTTTAAACCTTTTTCCCACTCATGAAAACAGTCAGTCTACATTCACATCACAGATCATTTGTTTCATTAAATTCCATGACTGAAAAAGGGCTGGGAGAAGAAATTATAACAGGTTCACAAAAACTGGCTTTCAATAAGGACAATTTGGATCTAAATTTTGAATTAAGTTAAATTAAAATGGTGATTTAATACAAAATAAGACCAATAAAAACCTAAAAACACAAAACAAATCATCACAGCAGGAACTGCAGGGAAAACTGTCATCAATGAGATCAAACAAGGAGTCAGTCACTTCATTTAATGCGACAAAATTCTCTCCAATCAATGAACATCTGCCTTTCTGGAAAATCATTAACAGACCAAAGCTCATCAACAAAAGCTTTGAGAAACAGGACGAAGAACGGAGACGAGAGTCGGACAAACATGCACGACGGTTAGTGAAGAAAACTTTACGAACAAACGTCTGCAGGGACGGAAAAATGAGGAGGAAATGAACATGTGATGAAGTGTGAGAGGAAGAGGAGAGTCTGGACCTGAATACTGAGCCGATGTGATTTCATGCTGATGGTGGGAAGCTTCGTCCTCTGAGGGGGATTTTAAACGCTGCTTCCTTTTGGTGGAAATGAAGGATTTCTGCATAATAATTAAAAGTTTCCTAAAACTTAAAAAGTCAATAAATCTCAAATCTATGCAGGAAACGTTAGTCAGGACTTTGCTGGGTTTTTTTTTATAAAATGTTAATACTCTATCTGGTTCTCGGCCTGCAGGTTGGATGAACTGTTCTGAGGCAGAACCAAGAGTTTTTTCTTTAATAAGCTGATCAATAATGTGAATTTAGCAGAATATCAGTAACAGCTGACGGCTGCAGACGCGTCCCGGAGTTTGTTTGTCTTCAGTTTCCCTCAAAGACCTTTTGGTTTCCATGGCAGCTGAAAAGATGGAGGTGTTTAGTTTGTCTGAATCCACCCGGCACCTCATTTTTTTTTTTTTTTTTTTTTTTTTAACCAGCAGCTCTCAGCAGATGCTTGTGGGAAGCTTCGGTCCTGGTTACCGCCGTTGCTACGACACAATGACGAACCCGATTGAACCCGTTTTTTTGGAGAAATGATGAATTAAAGCTGCAGAACTCTGGAAACATGATGGAGACGTGATGATGCAGATGAAAGGATCTGATTTTTGATTAAAAGAGAACAAGAAAGAAAAAATGAGTGATGAAGGTTCATAATGAGCTGCAGGGACGTTAATGATGTGTGTGTGTGTGTGTGTTTCATGTTTCAGCATGAAAAACCGAACTAAAGGACTAAAAAGTATATTAGAAGGTCGTCCACATACTTCTGGCTTCATAGTGTTTTTGTTGATTAAAATATAAAAGTGAATCTTTTCCTTTTATTTTCTTCCCTTTTTTTAATTTTAATAAGTAGTTCAATATTTAATTAAACTTTATTTAAAAGTTTTGATCGTCACTTAGGGTTTTTCCAACATTTTTAATCTTATTTATCTAATTTTGGAGCATTTTGATGTCCGTTCATCTCCTCATGTTTTTCTGAGTACAAGTCTTTCTTTGTATTTGCAATAGTTTGATGCATCAAAACCTTTTTCAGTATAAAATGTGTAAAATATTAATGTTTCATCCTGTTAAGGTCAAACTGGACAAACTTTAGTTTCTTCTTCAAGTTTTTATGAAAGTCTGTCTTCATTGAACAGCGTAGTTTATCATGTAGAACTAAAGAGCAGCTTTCTGTCCTTTAAAAGAGACGGAAACTTTTTCTTAATTCTGTTTTAAGAACTTAAAAACATCAAAGCCTCCAATTAGTTTCATTTCCTGGCTCATGTTTTTTTATTTTGAAATGCTTTTTTGTCATCTTTTAACTTTATTTTCTTCTTCTTTTTACCCAAAGTTCCCCTCATGTGTTGAGGACGCGTCAGCATCTTGTTTCTTTGCTGTTGCAGCTGAAGCTGAATGACAGCAGACGTCAGATTAAAGGCTGATTTCACTGAAAAGAGTCGGAGAGGCGGCACTTTACATGCAAAGTGACTGTGAGCGGAAAAAGAGGATGTTTGCAGTTTAAGCATCATGTCAAATCACGTAATTTAAGAACCGAAGTGTGTCAGAAGATCGAATTTTTCAAGAGTTTATTCGAAAAAATCGAGTGTGACTTTGTAGCCACAAGGTCTGGCTGTGTGTGTGTGTGTGTGTGTGTGTGTGTGTGTGTGAGATACCCATCATATTCATGTTAACCCTTTGATCTCTCAGATTTCACGACTGTGCTGTGCTCTGTGTGTGTGTGTGTGTGTGTAGGTGTGTTAATGGCATGCGATCCTCCCCGGTTGTGTGATTAGTGGTGTGTAACACTGTGATCCTCCCCTCTGGTCAAACACACACACACACACACACACACACACACACACACACCAGCCTAACACACCGATTCCTCAAAAACACTTTCTGGTTTGTTCTTCGGGTCTCAGGCAAACACTCCCTCTCATCAGAAAGCTGCACTGCGTGTCTTTCTGGTCACGCCATCCTCCTTTTATTTGTGTGTGTGTGTGTGTGTGTGTGTGTGTGTGTGTTTGGCCCACAGCCTATAAGAGCCCCCCCCCCTCGTCTCAATGAATAGCTAATCTCTGTTCACAAGACCAGTCACGGTCCCCAAAATATCTGCGGAGGACGAGTTCAGCGCCGCCGTGAGCAGCCGGGCGCTAAATGACCCAGAAATTCCATCCATGTGGCGACACGTCACCGCTCTCATCAAACCGCCACGGACGGGTTGGTGGGTTATTAAATATGGCCCCCCGTGTGTGTGTGTGTGTGTGTGAGGATTAGAGAAAGTGATGGAAATCCCCCTGAACCGAGGGGGGAAACATGAAAGTGACGATCGTAAAAGAAAAGTGGCTGAAAAACATTTTTCTTACATAAATCTTCTTACAAGTGACGACACACACACTCATAAACACACAGTTAACACCCGAGTTACTGGTGTTTGCTTCATTTATCACAAACAACAGATGTTCTGTGAGTTAAACTAAAAGATTACTTGATTATTATTTTGTAAAAATGAACCTTTTTTTGCTCGACTTGTATCATTGTACAGAAAAGCACAAAAGTTTGCTTTCAAATTTAAAAACAGAACTGATCTTTAACAGATGATCCTCTGTTGTTCACTTTTAAATTCTTATTTCATCACTTTCAGCGGTCGGTGGGTCAAAGACCGACTGGTTTTCTCAGCTTTGTGGTTCAATTTCACAAAAAGATTCTCTATCAGTTATTAAAGATGTTTTTCTGGCTGAAACCTGCTGCTGAAGGTTGAGTCTCAAACCTCAGAGTTTATTTTAGTTTCTGTGTGTATCTGCAGTGTATTGAAAGATGCATTGACTGTCTCGTCAGATTTGTCATACTGGTTAACATTTGAAGACCTGAACCTGTTTTAAAGATAGAAGAGGGAGTTTTTTATGGATGACAAAAGGTATGTAAGTTATCAGTTTTGTTTCAAAGTAGTTTCATCTGCTTGTTTAGTTTAAATAATCGAAGCAACTTTGCAAACTTGACACGTGAATTTAAGTCGTTGCAGTCAGCAAACTGTCTCTAAAATGCTGAAATGTAAGAGTCACCTAAACGGTAGAAATGTGTGCAGCAGTTTAGTTTCTCCTTCCAGTTTCAAGGTCACAAACTGGTCCTGATGGAGTTAGCATGGCGATTAGCTTGGCGGTCTTTTGCCCTTTTAAATGCTTGTTCATTCAATGAAAAGAACAGTCACGTTTGTGCCAGAGGACAGAAAGTAGAAAACACTCAGAGCTGCTGTCCAATCAAAAATGTTAGCATGTTTCATCCTGATCGCGACAACGCCATGAAGGAGAACAGAGACTGAATTTACAAAATGGCCGACGCTCTCACACGGCAGCAACATCTGGCTCTGAGCGTTTCACACCTGCTACCTGCGATTTAAGGTTTCAACACGCAGTCCTCACAAGTGCAGCAGAAGAGTGTGTTTTATGTAGAAATGCTGGAGTGTGTGTATAAAGTGTGTATGTGTGTGTTCCTTTGTCTGTTTGTGCACACGTGGCCATCTATATAATCCTGTCTCCTGTGAATCGGCAGTACCAGGCACTCTGTGTGCGTGTGCGTGTGTGCGTGTGTGTGTGTGTGTGCGTGTGCGTGCGTGTGTGTGCGTGTGTGTGTGTGTGTGTGTGTGTGCGCGTGTGTGTGTGCTGAATGGGGTCAGAGCTGGATGGACCGTCCAGAGGAGAAGAAAACACAATCAGTCCTTTTGGCTGAATCTGCGTCTCCTCCTGCCAAGCTGCACACCGGCCCACAATGCACTGCAGCCTGAATGGACACAACTCCCTAACAAATGAGAGTGTGTGTGTGTGAGTCTCTATTGTCTGTTTGTATACAAGGTTTGTGTGTATACCGTGTGTGTGTGTGTGTGTGTGTGTGTCCTTTAGTGTCTGGGAAAGTAGGAGTGGGCACTGCTGATGTGTGTTTGTGTGTGTGTATGTTTGTGATTATGCGTGATTTAATTGTGCTGATGAGCTGAAGGAGAATGTGTGTGTGTTTTCTGTGTTTGTGTGTGTGTTTGTGTGTTTGTGTGTGTGTGTGTGTGTGTGTGCCTCAGAGGACCTCGTCCCCAGCTGGAAAATCGAGTCGGAAGCTCAAATTATTATCATCATTTATTTACGTCCGAGCTCATCGCAGAACTAATTTCATTCATCCTTCAGTTTGCAGAATCTTTCTCTCCGTCTCATCCCTCCTTCATGTTCTGTTATTGATTGTATTATTGTTTTAATAATGAGGTTATCTGCTAATATTAGCGTGTCAGTTTATTGTCTCTGACCTGAAACACAAAAGCAGTGATTAAAAACACAAGTTGATATTTAAAAAACACAAACGGATGCAATCAGCTGTGAAGGAGACGGAAAAACAACACGAGTCGTCGTGGAAACGTCTCACCTTCGATGCTGACGAGCAAAACAACAAAAATGTCAACAAGACAAAGAAAACACAGCAGACAGTGTGAACTAAGAGAGACGCGACGCTGCACAGCCATTAGACGTGACACCAGGGGTCGTATTAAAATGAAATGGTTCTAATGCAGGAAATGAAATCATGGGAGAAGTGAGTGTGATAATGAGCGAGAGAGGCTGTGAATGAGTGTGAGAGAGAGAGAGAGAGAGAGAGAGTGTTTCGAATTGATACTCAGCGACTCACTCTGAGTGTTAAAGACAGTTTCTTGTTTTTAGTTTCTTGCTGTTTGAAAACGTTTCTTACTTTAATCCATCGATGGTCAGATTCTGAACAACATGTTCATGGAAAAACTTACAGCTGACGAGCTTTTAAAAATTTCAATTCTGTGAGCTAAAAAAAGGAAATAACAGAGGTGGAAATAACAGAGGTGGAAATAACAGAGGTGGATTGTCAGATTTTTAGGAAGTGAAGAGGCTTTTTGAATAAATGATGAGCAGATATCAGGCTGCAGATTAAGGCAGAAAAACCCCAAACTAACTGCAGACGGCTGGTCGACTACACGAGTCCACAGCCATGCAGGCTGTGCTGACAGAGCAGCTAAATGCTAACACCAGCAAGCTAACACATTCACACAAACAGTGCTACAGTATGATGATGATGATGATGATGCAGGAATAATGTTTACATTGTTCACCATCAAAGTCTTGCATGCTAACATTTACTAACTTAATGAGAGCAAGTCGGTAAAGTTCATCCTCTGAGGCTGAAAAATGAAACCAAACTGCAGTTCCAGAAATGGCCACTTGAGGCCAGCTCCAAAAGTGAGTCGATCATGTCAAAACAACAAACGTTATAGCAGAAATAAATATGTTTACAGCCGATACAAAGCACGCTTTTGTTCTTTACAGCTAACGTCTCTCACTTGCTCAAATTATATAAAGGCTTAAACTTTGTGTAGTTGAAGGCGTGGCCTCTTTGAGTCACATGAACTGATACGTGACACAGTCATTGGTTGCAGTGGGTATTAATAGCTCCACCCTCTCGTCCAAATATGGTCACTTCGGGCTAAACAATAAACAAGATAGCAATGACCATAATGCCAAATACAAGACTTCTAACGGTACTCCATAAACAATTTTCAGACATCAAAATGGGTCTGTTGCCATTAATAATTTATTTATCGATATCACAATCATTCATCAGTAATCAAGTTATTTTATTATGAACCAAAGTGGTCGTCTGTCTGTTCAACATGGCCGCCCACAGAGCCTCACTGTTAGCCTGTTTAAAAAAAAAAAAGCTTCCTATTTTCTCTGTTCAGCCTCATTTTTCTTCATCATGATGGTTAGAGGCTCTCTGATGCTCTCTGTCGTCCTGACCTTTGACCTCTCCTCTGGTGACCATTAATAGATTCTGTTGTTAATGAAGTCGCTCCGTCTACAGCTGAACACCCGTTTAACAACGATTAGTCAGAAAACCAGAGTCAGTTTATCCTTTTTACAGCATTAACAACGAATTAATGTGAAAACATGTCAGTTTGCACAGTGAGACGAGCGACCGAACGCAGCAAATATCAATAAATTGATCCGTATTCATCTGTGTGTTATTTAAATGTTGAGCTGACGTCAACAATATTTAATCACCATGATGTTAAACGAGAACATTTTACTTGATAAATGACAATTTTATTGATTTAAAATCCACATTTTGTTGTGATCAATGAATTTGACATTTAGCTCCTGAACAGAAAAAGAGGATAATTTATCATGTGTTATTGATTATTAATCCACATTTGATTGGTGTCATATGCAGGTCAGCAGTTTTCTTGATGAGCTTTAATCGGATTCTCAGATTTCTCCTCCGTCATCTCTTCTTCTCTTCGTTCCTTCCTCTCTCCCTCTAACATCCCTCTTTCTTCACCTCTCTGCTGTTTCGAACCTTCTCTCCTTCTTTTTTCTTGGTGCCACAAGTTGATCTCACCTGCTCCTTTGTGTCCTCCATCTCCTCCTCCTCTTCCTCACCCTTTCCTCACCTCTCTGCCTGGTTGCCTCCCTCCATCCTCGGGTCAAATCCCAGGGGGGCGACTATAGTCTAGCACATGTTCGGGGGCCCTGAATGCTTCTCTCAGCGGGAAGCGATTCGTCGGCCTGGTTGGGATTTTCTAATGAGCAGGGAGGAGGAAGGAGGGAGGAGGGGGGGTGATGTTGGGGGTGAGGATGCCACATTCGCTGTTACCCGTCCTCCCCCTCCCCCTCCTCTTCCCCCCCCGGTTTAAAGCAGATTAATTAAAAGCTCACTCTCTCTCTTATCAGCGAGAGTTGAGCACTTACTGTAAGCCTCCGGGGAGGCTCAGCGCCGGGCCGGGTGGGCAGGGAAAAGGGGGCGGGGAGCCTCCGGGAACGATGCTAATTCCAGCCAGTGGGACGACGGGACGGCTGCCTAGGAATTACCGCCGCTGGTTCGTTCATCGCTGATTATCTCTGTGACTGTCTAGAAAGAGATTGCGCTCGCAGACAGACGGTCTGCCTGTCAGTCACACTCGGGGCTCATTTCACATTCACGCCATTTTCAGTTTTTCTCTTCAGTTTCCAGGTAATCTGAGCCACGAGAGACTCTCACTGCAGCCAAAATGATCAAAATGAAACCTAAACTTACATTGTGTCAACAGTAAATCCTGTGATACAAAGTGTAATTAATATGTATAAATGTTATAATCCAGGTTGCAAGTCGCCCTCGCAGACTTTTCATTATATCCAGTCAGGAATTATTGATGTTGGCGGTGACTATTAACATCACAGTAATTACAAATAAGTGTTGTTTCCCATTTTTAATCCCCTGAACGCTGCTGTGGTGCTTAAATAAAAGTAGAGACTGTATGAAAACTACTGAGGGGGACAAAAAAAAAGGGAACAGTCCTGATTATTTATTTTGTTTGTTTGTTTGTTTGTTTGTTGCCATGACAGCAGCTGGATGGAAAACATCAAAACATGGACTAAAATATCTCAACATCTGTTTGTTGACTGTGAATTTTTGTGGTCATGCCCAGCAGATAAATCATAAGAGCTTTTGTGATCCTCCAACGTATTATTGACTTTTTCTGAACAGATAATCTGAAGAATTGATGGCAATCCCGTTGGCCTCAGCTGCACTTTGAGTTTAATGGACAAATATTGCTTCGGTTCAAGTTAAACTTTGTCGTCTTTGAGCGTGTTAGCATCTTGGACTTAGCATTTAGCTTAGCATTTCTGTGCTGAGTGCAGCTTCATAGAACATGTAAAGTTTGCAGATGGTTCCTGAAGTACACTGGTGCTTTTGGTGTCATTTTGTATTTTATTAGTCTGATCCAGCACCAAAACAAAGATGCATTAAGTTAAAAAACACCGATAACTTTAATCAGAGTTAAGCCAAATACATTTTTAATGCATCTTTGTTTTAGATAAATCAACCAATATATCTTCCTGACTGACATATCAGCCGTCGTTAGTTTATTAAAGACGATATATGCAGTTAAGCCACCAAAGTGTGTGGATGCAAAACAATTTTCTCCAGTTAAACTCAGACAAAACTGAAATCATTGTCTGTGGTCCACAGAAACAAAGAGAAAGAGTTATCAGTTACCTTGTGACTCTCTCTCTAGAACCTAAAAATCAGGTTAGAAATCTAGGGGTAATATTGGACTCAGA
>JAPZDY010000007.1:2257554-2269724 GCA_029783645.1 Ctenochaetus hawaiiensis | reverse complement strand
TGGACAAAATTGCAAGGTCGCGCAGAATTCACGGAGATTGGTTGAATTTTCGTTAATTGTTGCGATCGCAACATCGCAAATTCCTGGAGGGACTGGTATCTCAGTGACGATCATAAACCGACATGTTCACATTTTAGGCTTTTCACTGAGCAAAACACTGATCAATTTAAACTTTGTCTCACTCACTGAGATTAGAAACGTTAAAGTATTCGTGTTGTCATTAAAAAGTAAGATGTACCGAACAAACGCAGGTTCTGGCTCAGTCTACAACTTACAGTTTGAACATTTAATGAAGGATAATGCAGCGTTTTGTTTTGCATTTTGAAGTCAGTACTGGGACAACAGTAATTGGCCTACTGTGTTTAGCTTATCTCAAATATATTGCACATGGCCGACAGATAAGAAGAAACTGCAGTTCCGAAATAAAAGAGAAAAGATTTCAACTGTTTCGTCCTCAGTAGCTCGGTTTATGACAGAGTGCTGAGCAGATGGAAGTTCATCCAAGAAGCTCTGGCTCATTGAGCAGCAGTGTGGCTGCCCACAGTGGGTCAGACCGGCCTTGCTGACTCCCTCCATCACCTCGGCTCCATCTCCCTGCTGCCCCGCTCTCTCCTCCATCACTCATAGCCGGTCCTGTCAGTGCAGAGGTTAGAAAACCTCAGCAACACACAGCTGAGTGTGTCTGTGTGTGTGTGTGTCTGCAGGAACTCCTTATCTTATCCACAAGTCCTGTACTGTTTTGTTGTTTGATAAACATAATTGTTGCTGTGCACTAATTGCTGTTTCTGCAGATCAGAGGAAAACAGTCAGTGTGGTTGCACATTTGATTTGGGTGTCATGTGACTTTCACTGCAAATGTTTACTGACTCTTTTCTTCTTCTTTTTCTTTCTTTCTTCACATTCACACACCAATGGAAAAGCTTTGACATGTTTAACGCAGGACTCAGGGATCAAACCATCGACTCGCTCTGCCTCCTAAACCACAGACACAAACACACACGTCAGCTGTCCGGCCTGTTATCCACACCTGACAACAGCAGAGGGAGAAGAAGAAGAAGTGAATCTCCTTCTGTCTGAGCTTCCTGTCTCTGTCAGACTCCCCTCCTCTCCTCCCTCCATCCTCTGCAGACGTACATCCAGCTCCATTAGCTGCCTGTATGCTTCCCCGTCAGCAGATAAATCATTTATCCCCGGGCGGCCGCTTGCGCCGCAGCTCCGCACGCTGCTGCTGCTGCAGACACCCCCGTTTGCGTGGGAACGGCGTGTTATGAGCTGCGTCTACATGACCTTGTTTTGACACTGCGGTAAAAGGCTGCTTGTTTTGACTCTGCGGTGAGTCTCATCACTCCACCTTTCACTTTCTACATGAATTGTTTTCCAGACAATGACCACAGAGACTCACGCACGCCTCCGAGCAGGATGCTGCGTCGCTCTGTCATCAATTAATGATTGCAGCTCTTCTACCTGAGGGTCCTGAGCGAGCTGTTACCAGGGACGGTGAATTCAGGTGGGAGGGGTCAGAACAGCACTCAGGCTTTTCAAGGCAAATCAAATTGTTTACAACATAACAGTGAAAGGATCAGCTGTTTATGGAGACTCGAGGAGATAATTCACTTTTGTTTACACTAGCATGAGATAAGAGCAGCAGAAATGTGCTTTAGTTTACCTTTTGTTTAAGCAGAGAAGACAGTCTGCTGCCACTCTGCAGTTTCTCAGAAAACTGATAAACACTTTGATTGCAGGATGCGACTGGAGAGAAGTTTGTTACTTTCAGCTGTTAGGTTGCTGGTCTGAATCAGCGCTCTCTAAAAAAATCTTGCTCATGAGGGAGCTGAAGTGTCCTGTCACTAATCAAACTGAAACCACATCAGGATCTTCATCCTGAGTCTGAAGCATTTAGACCCTGAAGCCTGGCTCTTCATCAGCAGCGCTGAGGCTCCCTGCAGTGGATTTGGCTGATCCACTGCAGGGCTCTGAGGCCGAGATGACACCTGACATCTGGGACAGAAAGAGCCTGTGGGCCTGATGAAGGCAGCTTGGCAGCTCTTACTGGTCCATTAATGGAGCTAAATGACTGTATTACAGTCCTGGACCTGAAACTGGAGTTGGTTCAGTTTCTGCTCACAGCACTGATTTTAAAACCTGCACAAGTTTTTTTTTTTTTTAAATAAAACTGACGTCTATAATATATTTTATTTTCATGTGGTCATAAAGCATGTTTTGGCTTTTACTGCTACTGCAGCTCTGCAGAGCTTCTTTACTTCCTTTAGCTCCATTTGTGTCTTTGCTATTATACGTTCTGCTCCTGTTCTAACTGCAGTTATTTTCATCTTAACATTATTCTCTAAAAACAGCTCATTTGAAAACAGCAAATCCTTAAATTAAGAACCAGAGACTTAAAAGACTAATCAATTATCAAAACAGTTGATAAATAATAATCTCTTGATCATTGTCAAACGGTGGACAGAGTTAGAGAGCAGCTGGTGAAGGAAGCAAAGTATGTCTCTTGGTTGCTGGTGGAGACCAAACCAGAGCGAAAAGGAGACTTAATATCAGATTCACATTCATTAAAGGGACAGAAATAAAACTCAAAAAGTCATATAAAAACTATCTTTAGGTATAAAAAGATAAAACACAAGTACTGCCAGTATTAAAATCCTCATATTAGGACCTGAGGTAAAAAAAATATGTAAATTGCTTGTTTTTTCCTCAGATTTGGCAACAAAATTATTACAAAACAAAAAGATGAAAACAAGTAGCTTTTACAAAATGGAATCAAAAACCAAAATAACACCATGAAGTGGGGGGGAACCACACCCCCCCCCCCTGCACTGTGGGAAGTAACATGCCTCCCCCATGCACAAGCATTTCAAACCTTTCACATCTTACCCCCCACCTTTAAAATCATTTCTCCTCCCTCAGTGTGAACTGATTCACGGAGCTCTCAAGGCTTGTTTTGTGCTCGTTCCACAGCTCTGTGCAGGAATGAGAGTTTATTAAACTGCCACCCTGCAGGGTTCAGCAGATGAGGACTTGGCGCTCGTTCCTCTGATGCCAAAACTCCTACAAAAAGTGCTGAATGTGAGAGGAGGAAGAGGAGGGATGATGACAAAGACAGAAGATTTTAGAGGAGTGGGAGTTGAAGAGCTGCAGAACTGGAGGTTTTACATGTGCTGTGGGGTTTTATGATGTCAATAACATAAAAAAATAAGATAAAGCTACTGAGTCTGTCTGGCCACAAGTTTTAATGTACAAAGAACTCAATAAAATACCTATTTTACATTATCACACTGCTCATTTTATGTAAGATTTATAATGCAGAAGTGATGAAGAGTGAGATGAGCTAAAATAAAGAGAGACATTTAGAAACAGTGAACACAGTTTTGTGCAGCAGCTGTTAGGAAGGACTCATGTGATCTAAATGCTCAGTTTATTCGATGAAAAACATGTTTTCACTCCTCTCTCAGCTGACTTTGATTAGTGCTTCATATGATCTGTTAATCTGGTTCAAGGTAGCCTGTGAAAGACTGATAAATGTAGACGAAAACTTAGTTATAAAATTCTGAAGTTATGTGACTTAACTTAAACTCAGACTGAGCACATGAACTTAATATAAATCAAGGCTGTTTGCATGTTTTTCTGTAAATTCATACCACCATTTATGCATTTGCCTCCATGGGTTTTGGTCTCATTTGGGAGGTAAAGACGTCATGATGCCTTTAATATTTTTCTTGTTGCTAAAATTCTCTCCGTCGTCACTTTAAGCACTTCTCTCTGGATAAGGGTGTAAACTAAACACCTTGAAAACGTCAGGATGTAAATGAGGTCTGGTTTCGTTCTGATTGGAGCACCGGCGCCTTGATTTGAGTAATCACAGGTTGTGTTTGTTCGCCTCGCTCAGCAACGCCACTCATCCTAATGAGAGCACTAGACTCCCAGCTGCCTCTGTTTGGGTTCACATTATTTACAGAGCAATTAGTCATGAAGCACAAGCTTTGAGTGGAATATGACTGTACAAATTGATAGAGCAACTCCCTCCTCACTTATAGCAAGTCTACACACACACACACACAAGCTATATTTTCACATTTATTTCTCACTCATTCAATGACACACAGGAAACAGAGTTTACATTTCAGGCACGAACCCACAGCAGCCGACAGTCAATGTGATAAAATACTCTTGTTATCTTGAGCAACGGAGGTAAAAAAGTGAAGGTCAAAGAAAATCGAGTTAAGAACACAAATGAAAATTACTTAATTTAGTTTTCTGCTTTCTTTAACGCTGCACCAGATGAGATTTAAGAAGGATGAATAAACAGCATCTGCCTAAAAGACTGTGTTGTCCATCTGATGAAGGTTCGTTATCAATTAAAACAACATATTTACTTGGTTTTGTTATTTGTTTTTTCAGAATATAAATAATCAACTGTTTAAATATTCTTCTCTTTATCTTTCCAGTTATTATTATTCCATATTTATTCACTAGCTGTTCAGCTGAATTCAGTTGATTTATTTACAGCACAAAAACACAACAGAAGTTGTCTCATCATTATGTCATGTGGAGCAAATCTGCACTAAACTTTTCACAGTTCGATGACGAAATTAACTAACTCCAACAATTTAATGTCTCAATAGTGATGAAAACAAGAGTAAGACTTAAGCAAACTACATCATGATGTGTCAGCTGTGATTTCAACAGTTCGTATTGTTTTGTTTTTTGTACTTTTGTTCAGTTTTCTTCAGATTCAAACAGCCATGAATACTGACTGTTTGACACACACATGCTGCATCCTCAGTGATGTCGACAGTAAAATATATTGTTCGTCATGTTGTGCATTTGTCTTAAACTCGCTGTGAGCTGCTGTTATGTTTCTGCATTGACACAAACGTCTGCAAACTGAAGGTTTGTTGGTGATGAAACAGAGCTGGATCTGTTTCATCAGAGGGCGAACAGGTGAGTTATTAAGCCGTTCCTCGGTCCCACAGTGGAGACCAGGCCTGGGTGACATCAGTTTGATATCCGCCTGGGGAGCTCTCTGATTGGGTGGCGGTCCCATGGGGAGGGGTCTCATTATAGGCTGTTGTTTTGATATCTCCCCCCTCCCTCAGATGTGGATTCAGCACTTTCTGCTCATTTAATTGACAACAGAAGAGAAATGATGCTCAGACCTGCTCAGTCTGTCAACAGATAACAGGGATTTTTACTGCATGTTTACAGATGATACTGGAGGAGAATCAGCTCTGCTTAGTAAATCTAAAAGTTGGCCAACAGTCAGTTAAAATTCATTCAGCTCAAGACACAAATACAGTTAGAGTCAGATGGTTCAGAATGAAAGTCAAAGAAGATGCCTGAGGAATACAAGTGATAGAGATGTAACAAAATCGATGCCACGTTTTTTAAAACATCAAATCAGAGGCAATATGAGAGTTTGTAGAGATTTTCGCAGCAAACAGAACTAACAGGTTTTTCCATTATATTTACTGTATGAGAGTGACTGTTGACCTTTGGATCGATACTGCAATACTTGCATGTTTTTGCAAAGAATCTTTTATAGTGTGAGCTGTTCAGATTTAGTTATTCTGTCCACTTGTCCCAGAAAACACTGTGAAAAACTGTACGATATTGATAATGTATCATATACTGCCTTATTGATTAATTTATAGCAGCAATTTGCTCCATTTGTTTTGCTTGTGAGACCAACTGAAGTTTACTTATCTTAATGACAGCAGCGTTGTAAGGGCCAGAGTAGGAAAACACTGAAAAGAATTAAATATAAACAAATTGGACTTTTCTGCATCGATTCATAATCTGCATTGCTACTGTTTAAAAACTTCTTTCTACAAATTATTCATTTTGATTATTTATTTCTGCAAATTGGAGAGTCAATGTACATAGTATAGTACATAAAATATCCGTTCATAAAAAGTCATTTTACTTTAAGGAAGTAAGTTTAATGTAACATTAGTCACTAATGGTGTATCTCTTTCACAAACCATGCATAGAAATACTGAGGCTCTCTTATTCCAGAGGCAAACAGACTGATACCTTGGTCTGCCATGTTTTGTCTCGTCTTTTTTCTTTGTGTTTTCCCTGCAGTCATGAATATTCAGAAAGAAGATATTTATTGCTCCTAATGAATATTCTGCACAAAGTCTGCTTTGCAAATTAGGCGAGCGGAGGAAATTGGATCGCCACTGGGTGCTTCTCAAGGCAACAACAGTGAGGCAAATCGGCTAACTCAGCTTCCAGCAGGCTAATTTGATGTCATTATTACTATAGTTTATATGCCTGAAATTCCAGATGATAAAAAGAAATGTGTAGCAGAGAGAAACCGGATCATTTCACAATAAAGCATGAGCTGGATGCTTAAAAAACATTGTCTGGATTCCTCCTTACATGTCAGCCGACTGAAATGTTGGCAAACAGATTGCATGTCTGTGATAAAGCTTCTAAGCAAAATATCAATAACAGAGCAAAGAGCAGACACAATAATCAATAAGCAGTTCAATTAGCCCCGCAAGCATTTAATAAACCCGTAGATGTGGACGTTTTCTCAAGGACGTTCTGATCCAGACTCCTTCCTGCTGCTCTCAGGAGCAAATTAATCCCTCCACGCCAACCAAAAATGAATTCTAATATTTGAGGTTCATTAAAGCCACTTCTGCGTTAAGTCCCACACTAATATTCAGATTGGAGTAATTGGTGGTGTGTGCAGCTGTGTGTGTGTGTGTGTGTGGCTGTGTGTTTAGGGGGTGGGGTCTGGGGGTCATGTTGCACTCATGATTGAATCTGAATGTTTGTGTTTTGAATGTGCAACTCCTGCATCACTAATGAGGATTTGTAGCGTTAACTACGGAGCTGCTGTGGTTGCCAATCAACATGATTACAGGGAAGGACTGGTGAAGATCACAGCTGCAAAGGATGCTGGGAGCTGGGGACACGGTTGTCTCTGAACGTCGGGTGCAGAGAGGCGAGTATTTTTGTTTTGTTTTGGTTTTTTTTACAGAGAGAGTTAGCAGTTTGTTAGCTGGTTGCCATTTGCAACAGAGACTATTTAGGTTTTTTTTCCAAGTTGGATGCTAACCTGCTAAACATCCAACATTAGCTTATCAATCTGACTTACTTAACATGAAATTTAAGCTTTTCAAACTGCTGTACCACCAAAAAGTCATTGCTCAACACCTCATTCAAAAATGTCCACTTACGCCACCTATCTAAGCTCCTTATTAACAATACTTCACCAGAAACGCATGTACCTTTCGCATTTTTTCCTGCAAAATATCGAACACCCCGCATGCAGCCATGAAGGTTTCAACACAATCACAATTTCCAGCTGTCGATGTGGTTTTTCTGCCACTGAAAACTGATCTTAATTTACTCAGGAAAAAAATATTCTGGATTTAGGTGTTGTTTTTCTCTACATGACAGACAAGAGAAAAAAAAAAAAGAGGATAAATAAATAAAGTGAGACTCTGAGAAGAGGAAATAACACTATTGTGCCTATGAGACCCCGAAAACCCCCGGAGGCATAAAAACATCTCAATCCAAAAAAGGGAAACGGTGGAGGGGGGAAAGAAAATCAAGATGACAAACAGACTCAGGTTAAAAGGCAAAGAAACCAAATGAAGTCAGGTTTGCTACCAACTGTGAGTGTTTAATGAAGTGTGTGTGTTTTTGAGGGCAAAAACTAAAACATCTTCCCCTGTTCAACCACTAAACTACCGCCCCTTGTCTTCCTGTTGTTCCTATCTCTTTTCCTCCTGACGGGCCTGTTTCGGTATCACGGTGATTGGAGGGGAGCGGCGGCTCTGCAGGCATCTGCTCGTTTTGTTCGGAGCTGTGTGCAAGTAAACACTTTTTGCTCGCGACCATCTGTCCAAGCTCAGATCTGCATGAAAGCTGGCAGACTTGGCTGGAAGAGATCGAGAGGGAGGGAGAGAGAGACGGAGAAAAGAAAGGAAAACCCATGAAAAGAAACTAGAGGCAGAGAGAATGGAGGAAAGGAGGGGGAACAGTGATTTTAGAGCTTGTAGGGATTAAAAGTACAGAAAATTATGTGATCAAATGTTGTTTTTTTTTTTAATTTGGTTGCTATTTAGTGTACAATCAGAAATGTGGGTCAACAACCAAAGAACCATGGTTATACACAACTAAACTAAATGAGAGCCACCCCAAAGATAAACAGGAAAAAAACACCTTCAACACACAAATGACTGAGCAGAAACATAAAAAAAAACAGGAAAAAAAAGCTTTACTGCCAACAAATGACGTGAATAAATATCTTCAAATAGGGATTTTAAGCTTCACAAAAGGGGGCTTTCACACATGAAAGTCCGGACCAAGGTTCATGTTTTTGTCACGTTGTATACGTTTGGTCCAGTTGGTTTGGTTTCACTCTGCAATTATGCAAACGGACTAATGGACTCTACATGACAAACTTATGTCATATCGTCATCAGGTATGAGGGTTACGTGTCTCTATACTTAACATTGATTGGCAGGTGTCTGACGGACCAAATGTTAATAAGACGTTTGGTCTCCTCTTACCTTCATGCAGTCCCTGGCTCATTTTTTGTTTTGGTAACAATTACGTTGGTGTTTCATTTTCCAGGTAGCTTGCTGTAACTTCCTGTTGTTGGTACACAGTTCCAAAGGTCCGAAACCTCCGAACCTTTGCTTATTTTTGGCTGTTATATAATAGCACACCTGCTATTATAGTTGAGAACAAACTAAAGTCCATAAGTCCGGACCAGATGAAGCAGGTGTGAAAGAGCCCAAAGACTCAGTATTAGTACAATATTTCAATTTCTTCAACTTGACAACTGTGCAGGGAGTTACTCCTGACAAAAACTAGCTACAACTTCAGCTCCTGCATGTACTGAAAACAAAGTCAGCTAGATAAATACGTTTCTGCTAATTGGTCGAGGAAAATAGCAACTCGTGCAAACTGATTTTTTTCCAGAAATTATCAAACCTTCTCTAAATATTTCTGTTGAATCTGCTCTAAAAGGTGTGAATACTCCTTAATCTGGATTTAAATTCCAGACCTACATAAATCGAGAGCAAAGGGGTGAAAGAAAATAAAAATAAAAGGAATCAAGATTGAAAACTCTGAAATAGAAGAAAGACAATCTGCCAGAATCGGAGCCTGAGAGCTGCAGTGTGTGTTTACGTCTGACTCCATCTGCTTGTCTTTATGACTGGTGTTATCTGTCTGTCTCACTGTCTGTCTGTCTGTCTGTCTGTCTGTCGAGCCCTCAGACACACAGAACAAAGAGGAGGAAATAAAAACATGCTGATGAGGTGCACACCCATCCAGAGCTTTCCATCCCAAACTGTGGTTTTCAGATAATCACTCAGGCAAATCTAAACATCTGCCTTTCGGTTCTGTTGGCCTGTCACGATCAAGCCATGTTGGCGGTGACATAATTAGCTGTCTCACTGTTAACCATCTGGAAAAGAGGAATAATTAATGTTTGTGTATAACCAACAAGCATAACAGAGATTTGGGCAAAAACCAGCAAGTTCACTGTTTAATGTTCTGTATACTTCTGTGCCAAAGTAATGGATATCACCGGTTTCTGTGGATCTTCTGGTGTTTTTAACTGAACTTCACCACAATTATTAACTTCAACACTCATAATTAAGCTACTTTGACTGAACGACATTCAGGGTCTGATGAAAAGAAGGTAATCCTGCGTTAAAGGAGAAATCTGCTTTCTGGGAATGAGACTCAACAATCAACTTAAGTTGGAAAAGCAGAAAAATAACTGATTGTTGAGTCTCATTCAAACCACCAAACCAAAGCCTCTGTATTTGATGACCCGAGAATGAGACTAAACAATGAGCTTCTTTTCAACCAAACAACGATCAACCATCTTCCTCCATAATCTTTGACTCCCCCATTTAAACGTGGGAAACACTGACAGACACAGCACATGAAACAAGGTGATCAGACTTTAGATTTGAAACGCTACAGCGAAATGTTTGTTGAGCCGCTAACCAAGACCAAAAAGATTAGATTGTTTAGTTGAACTTAAGGTCTGAAAATTATACCGTAATGCAAAAGGTTGTTTTGTCATCTTTTGTCATGATGGGCAGCCGTGTTTGAACTGAATTGATTAAACGTCTTAAAAACCAAGAAACTTCAAGTTCAAGGTCTGTTTTGCTCATGAATGTCTTGCTGAATGAGGAATCCACAGCTTTAATAAACACAGCAGTGCTACAACCACGAGTTCTTTAATTAATTAGTCACAATTTCTACAATAATTTAAGCATTTTTCTAAGTGTAGATGCCAAACATATGATGCCACATGACTATATGCATATGTGACATGTGACCTCTCAAATGTGAGAATTTGTTATATTTCTCTGTTTTACATCTTTAAAAATGTTATATCTAGGGTTTTGGAGTGTTGGTTAACCGAAACAAGCCACGTGAGGACATCATATTCAGTTCTGGGAAGTTGTAATAAAAATTTTTTACTAATTTCTGACACTGTAGGCATTTGTCTTATCTGTTCTGTTCACACTCTTAACCAATCTCGCTAGACTCTGAGAAAAACATGTGAGTCTGAAAGTGCCGTTTTTTTCTGTAGTCACTTGTAATTTCTGGGAAATGATGCATCCAGTATTCACACAATCCTCTCGCTGCCATTTGGGACCACCAGCGTGAAAATCATCTTCACATGTCGGTCCAGACGTCTGCCATTTTTTTGTCTCTTAAAAGAAAATTTATGATTACCACTGTGGCCCTTTTAAAACAGGTCTGGAACTTTTGTTTTTGTATAAAGAGTCACAACAGAGACACAACAAAAACCCACTGGTGATCCCATGTAAACCAGCAGACTTTGAGTCACTGGTCTCTGTGTAAATACACTGTGTGTTACGGACTGGTTGTCTGACCTTGACTGGACAACTTGTTGGATTATTTACACATCATGATCAGCGAACAGAATGTCATTTTCAGCAGGTGATCCTGTCAACTTCTTCACCTCCATCCACTTGTTCTTTTTCCAACATCACTCCATCACCACACCTGTGTATCTGTTTGCCTCTTTATCCTTTGAGCTGCTGATGCGATCTGAATGATGCCGGCTCTGTCTGCTCTGACCTTATTCTGTCTCCATCCTTCATTCAGTCTGTCCTATTTTCTGTCTGTCAGAATCACAATTACTTGTTTTCTTCTGTCCCCACGCACACTGAATACAGAGGAATTTGATGCTGGAGCATGCTGGCACTTTTACTGGGCAGCACGAATTCACAGACAGTTTGCAAAACCGACTGTGCATACCACTCTATGAGAAGTGTTTAAGATGCAGCCTCACATCACTTGCATTGCGACAATATGTTTTAAGCCAAGCAGAGAGCTGGAGCAGCCAACGAGAGGGGCAATGTGTGAAAAATTTAAGATAAGGACTCATCATGGTTCTAGACCCCTGAATCACTGCCCACATCTCAATATTTTCAACGACTTGTTTAGATTATTTAAGAGAATGATTAAATCAAACAAAATTCATTTCAATCTCATATCTACATTGATCTTTATATCTGTATATTATATTTTTCTAAAACTGTTCATATCTGAAGATTAAGTAATAAATGCAAAAAGCCAACATACTAAAATAAAGAGCATTAGTATAATTAATGTATACAAACAATATTGAACTATTTGCAGTTTTTTATTTTTTTGGCTAAAGAACCAGACAGCCAAGTACCAACATCAGACATTCATGGTTAGCCTACTATAACTTGCTTAATGTTATGATGCTAACTGCTCGCTAACTAAACATTATATCATTAAAACACAAGCTAACTTAGTTATGTTAGCAGACCAAGAGGGCATAGTTAATGCTGCAATATACAAAACTGTGCGCTTGTTAGCATAGTAACATGTTACATCTTGAATTTAGCATATAATGAGCATTTCTTTAACTAAATACAGGATATTAAATATATATTGTTTATCTAAAAAGAACACAAAAAAAATATCTGAGAGATTTCCAGTCACTTTTTTATCATCTTCCACCATCTGATTAGTGTCATCTGGTGGTTTTACTCTTTTCTTTTGCAGCAATTTAAATGCATTAAGGGATAGAAACAGCACCAACTGTTGATCTGGATGTGCTAAATGAAGGATGGATGGACAGAAGCATTAATGTGCTTTTT
>JAPZDY010000007.1:2223717-2249594 GCA_029783645.1 Ctenochaetus hawaiiensis | reverse complement strand
CAAGATATATATCGTGTATCGCGATATAGCCTAAAAATATCGAGATATTGGTTTTAGGCCATATCGTGCAGCCCTACTTGAAATCTTTGTTCGTTTATTATTAGAATCATGGAAATTAATCAGTCACTTGGGGTGAATGAATCTCATTGTCTCAATGCTAACTGTCCTTGTTTTTTTGTACAATTAAATGCAAAAGACACAGTATTGCATCAGTTTTAAGCATAAAGACACTTTAATTTATAAAAAAATTGATCTGATAGTTTTAAGTCATCATCGTGGCACTAACTTTGGTTGGCATTAACGCTGTTGTCATACCAGATTGCCTTCAAGAAGCCTGTTTCATGTCAGCTAAACTTGGTGAAGTGGGTTGATTCAAAAGTCTGGATGGCAACAATTTGATTTTATTGCATCTTTTTAACAATCAACTTACACTTATTTAACCCATTTTGGACAGGTACAACACTATAATAAAAATCAGCAGCTTTTCGCAACTTATCTGATGCATTTTTCATGCAACTGAAGACACGTGGGATAGAAGTTGGTTCCGCACACAGAAACATCTATTTCTGATGCTCAGAGCATCTTCCTTCTTCCTCTCCAGCTTATTTAATATTCAAGTCTGCTGCCATGGAAAAGACTCAGATTATAGCAGCAGCAGAGTGGACTCTGGGTCTGCTGCTCGTTGCTCTGTTAGTCTATAAAATATTTTTTTTCTGCCTAAAATAAACCAACTTTTCTACAAATGAACACCCTTTCATTCCTTTACAGAAAAATACCTTTGTCATTGCCTTTGTCTATTAAAATGCGTCGTGTCCTGAGTTTCTACAGCGTTCTCCGTCCTTAATGGAAATTTGAGAAAAAAATACTGCACAGCTCACATTGAAACGATTCCAGACAAATGATGAACAACTGTATCAGCAACGGTAAAAAAACAACAAACTGTCAGCTTTCCTTTTCTTCAGCATGTCTGCTAAAGAAAGCAGACTAGACAGCCTATTATTCTTCAAACAAAATGTCCTGATGACCTTTGTCCACAACATTCAGGCAGGTGCGACATTTATTCTCTCTCCTGTTTCGTGTCTCATCTCTGCTCAGTGTAATGCAGCATTTATGATAAAAAAAAAACACAGCACAAAGCCGAGCTCTGACGTCCTTCAGCAGAAATGAATGTGATGCACTTTGACCTCTTCTGACTCTTTGTAGCTGCCTGTGATGCTAAGTGGAGCACAAGAGGGTGACTTCACAGACTGTGCCGGTGAAGTAACAGCTCTGACGAGTCGTTGCTAACAACTCGTGTCCCAAAGCAAGAAGGCGGAGGTGTGAATGTGTTTAAGACGATCACACAGAAGAAGAAGAAGAAGCAAAGAAAAAAAAGCTCATTTAGCTATTTGCAGCTACATAAAGCCTCCTGCCTCCCTGCCTGCCCTCCTGGTGAAACATCAAATATTCATCTCATGCATATTTGGTGGGAGAGCTATAAAAGGCTCTGTTGTAGATCCTCCTTCATTACAGCCGGAAAACAAAACCAGTTCAACCCCCTCCAATCGCAGATAAAACCCAGACTTTACTCAGCATTTGTCTCCTGCTGATTTTCACCAACCACAATGTTAGTTCAGGGTTTGTTTTTTAAACCCAGACTCTCTCACGGGTGCATGGTCTCCATGAATAACTTGATGGAACTGAACTACACAAATAGGGACAAAATACCTTCATATCAGTACATTTTACTCGTTTTCTTTTGCACATTTCAGCCTTTTTACAATCACCAGTCTGCAGCTCACTGTGTCTACAGAGCCACATCACTGAGATATTCACTTGTCACCAGGCCTGCTCGCTCACAATCCCCAGAGGAAGGCTTCTCACTCAGTCTGTCTGCCCTGTTGAATGTGTGTGGTTGTGCATGTGTGTGTGTGTGCATGTGTGTTGTGCCTGTGTGTGTGTGTGTGTGCACTGCAAAAAAAAAAAATTACAAACTTAATCAAGGGATTTAATATCCTGTTCAAATTTATCAAATTCAATTTTGGACATTTTTAATGAAATTGGGAAATTAAGTTTGAGGCGACATCAAACAGAGATTTATGATATTAAAATATTTGTGTTCTAATATTTGTCTACTGGCTATGAATAGTTGGATCTGTGTGTGACATTCTTTCGTCATGTGCTGTCTTAACTGACAAGAATGAATCTTAAAATAAATGTTTTAGCAAAGCAAATCACAAATCACTGTCAGTCGGTTAAATAAGGTTTTATTTTGCCTAAACCAGTGAGTACTGAGACACTGAATCAAGGCTCATCAAGATTCTCTGAATAAACTGTGCTTTACATTAAGTAACAAGGGAATTAAATCTTTATATTAACAGAAAAATGTGCTTGTTTTCTTGTCTTGAATTCAAGTATACTGCTCTTATTTTGGAACTTTCAGCTGCATCTCTTTTTTAGCACTCTTCAGTGACTGAACCGAGGACTCCAGGAGGGATGAGTATTATGACAACAACATGACAAGCAGAAATTTGTTCAAGCAAGAGAGAGTTTTATAAGACTGTTTAAACTGTGGCAGCTGTCACATATTGTCTGTGACTGTATTAGGAGTGAAAGGGCTGAATTTTAAACTTTGATTCTTCATCTGTGCTGAAATGTCTTGGTTTGTTGAGTATTTAATGGACTGAATTACTCAAATATACACATTTTCATCTGGTTATTCTATCTCATAGGTACTATTATACAAGTATTTTCCAAAAATGAAACCAAATTAAGCCTCCTAATATCACTCACTCCTAATCTTGACTCTGATTTGTGAGCTGCTGTATCACATAATTCCCCCCTCCTGGAATCAATAAAACCTTTTTCTTCTCTGCTATCTTATTCTTTTTTCATGAGGATTTTCTGAGCTATTAATAATGCAGAGATGATCCTTGAGATGATTCCTCTAAAAAAATATCTGAAATTAAGTCTCCATATTTTCCTATGATGTCATTTTTTTGCAGTTGTGTTTGCACATGTGAGTGTGTAGCATGTGGAGAAGCCCTGTGGTGTCAGAAAGGAAACCGGTGTGTTATTTTTCTGCTACTGCCTGAACAACAACACACGGAGTTCACCAGCAGAACGTATAGACAATTAAGAGGTGAAACGTTCACTTCCCTTCATTTCAAAACTTTTCTTCCTATTTTCTTCCGCTTGTTTATTGTTCCCATCTCTTCTCTCCAGTCATGCGAACAGGAAGTTGAGGACCAAGTGTTTCTCAAGGCTTCCTGAGGATGTCACGTTTCTCGCGAACATCAGCAGTCCAGCTGAACGAGACATATTGGCGATGTCTGATCCGAGTTTTTCCTGAGGACGGGAATGACTTCCTGTCAGGAGGGGAACTGATGGTTATCTGCACCTTGTCAGGCTCTCTGTACACCACATTAGGTAAAGCTACTTCCCAAATCCCTGTCATTGTCTCGCACAGTTCCAGGGGAGGACAGGGATTAGGAAATGAAGCCCTGTCTGAGTCTGCGCTAATCCCTGGAAGTTTTAACACCTTTCCTCCTGGAACATCCTCATCTTCACTCAGCTCCCTTTTATCTGCTGTGATGCAGCAACAGAGATGTTATTTCCACGACTGACATGATCAGACACATCACTAATTTCTGCTGGTTTTCCACTCAGTAATTTCACAATAACAACAAGATAAGATCTTTACTGCCAAACATGATGCACAACTAATCTTCCTTCAGTGATTTCTCAACAGAGGGAGACTAAAATCCATTCAGACTCACTCATACTGCTCCTTCATCCAAAAAACTAGATTCTTTCTTAGCCAAGGCAGATTTACTCCTGATGTAGGTGACAATCTGTTTCTCGATTTTATTGACTTTTTCTTTACAATGACACAGCGTGTGGGAGAAATAAACCACACTTACACGCACACACATGTTCACAGAGATAACTGAGGAAACCTTCCTGACTGTTTTGGCCAACTGTGATGCAAAGTGGATTTTGATACAGGTATCTGACAGCAGCTGCTCACAAACTGACAAGCTCAAAGAGAATTGAGGTGACAGCACTACAAACCCACAGATTTACATCTAAGCTTGACTGTGTCCTGCAGGGAGGACACTATGGCTGTATTGACTCAGAATTTCTGTCAGATGACTCAGTTTTGGCTTTCAAACACAAAGACTCGACAATTTGCTTCTTTTATATTGTTAATCACCACACTAAGCTTTTACACCTGCACACATGAGTTTCATAAATAAATGCTAAAACACAAGTTTTAATGCTTTTCTTTGTCATTGTGACGTGAAAAATTGTTAAATGATTAAATTTAAGCACAGTCACTGCTCACAATTCAGCTGTAAAATCCTGGCGCACTGACTCAAATCATCGACTTTTCAAAGGTACCAAACAACAGACACAATATTCTACAAAATTTTATTTTTCTGAGACTTGACAGTTTAGAGATAGAAAGGAAAGTAAGGTAAAAGGGAAGAATATGGCCTGCTGAAATCTGACAGATGAAGATGCGTTTGAATGTGGCACCCTGAACCTTTAGGCCACCAATATGATGCCCTATCAGATTAGATTTTACTGAGAACACTTAAAATACAAATGCACAGACAGTCCATCATAATGACATGATGGGTTTTCTATTTCTTGAAAATCTGTGAGGTTTAAACTGCACTTTATCCCCAGATGCCACAGTCATGTGTTTCAGTACAGCAACCAACCAAGATAACTGACAATATGCATTTAAAACATTAAAACCTGTGGTAACATCTGGTGTTTAAGGTCACATAAACCCTATTTACATCTTTGACAGTTCAAAATTAAACCAGAAACACACATGATGTCAATAAAACCGCTGAGAATTACACAAACAGAAATGTAAAGCTTGCAAACAGCTGAGAAAAACAATACAGAAACAGTCTGTTGATGCGCTGCAGGTAACTTTGCCTGGTGGCGACCAAATAATCCAAACATATCAAACTTAGTAAAAACAAACATCCCTGCGGCTTGTTTTTACGAGACTAATGAGCACAATTTAACAGTCACTTCACAGCAGCAAACACTGGATAATTATCAATAAGCAGAAAACAACAATCTCACCAATAAAGCTAATGTTAACTTATCACCTGAACAACAAATGCTTGACAAAAATTAGCAAAAATTAGCCTTTTAGATCTTTAAACTATATCATACCGTTTGTTATCTTTACACCAGTGCACTTAGGTTAAAAAGAAATAATAATTCTTACCTTTAGCAGTCATTTTGTTCTGTTTAATGGCAAAATGGGTCCTTAAATCCTCTAAAATCCACGTCCATGGTCAAGTTTACTGTTGCTAACTCCTTAGGTTAGCGAGCGTTATCGTAACGTAAAGCGATTGAAGCTGACGTAAAGTACTCAGCTTTGCGTTAAAGTCAAGCTAACGTAAAGTTGTCAAAGCTTCTGACTTCTTTATTTTGGTTTTATTACGGGCCCGAGCACCTTCAGTGCGAAGCCCGTATTGTTTTTTTACTTATTAAAATCTGCAGTAACGTTCAATCCCACCGCTTTTTTAATCACTTAACCTCATAAAAACATATTTTTATGTCACTCTTCTATCTTGCGTCGTTTCAAAGTTCATTTTTCACAATCGCCTCAGTAACTTTGGCTTGTTTGACGCCATTTTTTACTCCAAACTGATGTTTGTAACGTTAGTTACTAAGCTGACATACATTATACATAACCGAAAAAAAACTTATCTGCTATCTTTATGATAATTTTTATCATAAAATATCACTTAATTTATTGAACTACCCAGCACTATGTAGTGTTAGCAGTGTTTATGAGAATATTCTGATGTTTTATACATAGTATTATAGTACTTTAGTACTATTAGAGGCCCCTCTGCACATAGTGTTTCCGATCGCAGTCTATTGTAACTTACATGTAGCAGAGTGTTTTAATACAGTACTGGATAGATAGCTTTTTTTCTTTCAACACTGAGACAGTTTTGTATCTCTGGGCCTTATTGCGGTAAATTTTCAGACAAATTCCATTTTATTTGTTTGATGACCCTCTTATGTGCCAAGACCCTGATTGAGCTCTTATGTCCTGAAGATGGATCTGATGGATCTGAGCTTGCATGTAGACTCACTGTCACACTTAAATAACTGGGATTTCTAGCTTTTTCCTTCCTAATATTTATGATCTGTTGGTTGATTTTGAGGGAAACATGAGCCGATTGAAGACTGAAAAAAGGTTCCTGAGCTCCTGGAAAAGTTCCTGCACTGGAACGACCTACAAGCAGAAACTTAAGCCAGTCTCTCGTAGTTTATAGTAGGCTAATTTATAGTTTATGCTTCACAAAATGAACTGCCTTACTTCCAAATACCTGTTTTTACTGAGCCTCAGAGTATCTTCACTTGGATCAGAAAAAAAAAAAAAGTATTTTGGCAGAGGCTTTGCTGCATTTTTGAGTCATCAGCAAGCGAAATTCTATAATAAAAACTTCAACAATAAAAAAATAAATAACCTTCCACAGTCACTAAAGGAATTTACCAGCATTCAACTTTGCGGCTGAGAGTAATTTTCTGCTCTTGGACGTCTATCGAGACTAAATCTAGATGCATCTTTGGCCACCGTCGGTATTCTGATGCCAGGAGTAAATCTGGCCTGGAAGATAAAGCTCGAAAGAAAACAAACTGGACCCGAGCCTGTGTCTGAGAGCAACAATCCGACTTATGCTATTCAGTGTAAATACCACATGTACAAATATACACACACCACGCAGGAAGGATCCGGGAGGAAGTGTGGAGGAGCTGCGGGGTCACCAGAGGTCACCGCCACCTGGGAGGCGGCCATTGTACGTGATTGATGTTTCCCTGCAAACAGAAGCCGTTTACGTCCCCACGGCTGTCATTTCAACTCCTATCATGGAAATGTGCTCTGAACCTACTGGATCTCCCCCAGGAGAGGTGTGTGTGTGTGTGTGTGTGTGTGTGTGTGTGTGTGTGTGCTGAGGGGAGGTAAGAGCAGCGGGGGATTTTATTGAAGCTGCAGAGTATCTCCCTGCTGGCAAACAAGCAAAAACACTCACAATTGTTTTTTTTCCCTCCTTCTTTTCTTTATTTATAACCTAAGTTTTTTCAATGCTTCTGGGTACTTACAACCTGTTAAAAATCCCACAGTTTAATTCTAAAAATACACACTGAGGGAGAAAGTTGTTGTTCTCCTTTGTGAAAAATGAAGTTCTCATAGAAAAATGGGTTTTGTCTGACAAGGACAGTATGCAAAAAAAAAAGAGAAGACAAGTTTAAATGCTGCCTGTTCCCAAGGCTAAAAACAGCAAACACAGAAACCAGAGCGTAACACTGTTTTGGCTGCAGTTTGAATGAGAGAAAAAAGCTCATGATGTCAACGTGTCCTTAAATTTTTAGAATCTTTCTTAAAAGTGTAAAGTAGCAGGACTGTGACAGTCTGAAAAAACATGCATTCACATCATATGAACCATCTAAATGGTGAGTTATATAAATGATGATGATAATAATAATAAAGAAGTATGTGAGTAAGTAATAATAATGAAGAGCATAATATAAGGAATGTTAAATTTCAAGTGTTTTCACAGACAGTCAGCCAGTTTGTGGCTCGACATCGGCACATCTGGCTATGTTGTGACATCGGAGGACAGAATTAGAGTTGGCTCTGGTCCACATCTGGAGCTCCAGCTTCAGGCCTGCGTTGTGCAATGATGCACCTCGCACGTCCAACCATGTGGATGTGGGCCAAGCTGCATTTCTTTTTTGATTCACCATGATGAAACCAGCTCCTGGAGCTTCATCAGCAGGTCGAGATTTCTTGTTTGTCTTCAAACCTCTTTATTATTCGGAACACTTTCAGGGCTTCTTTTCCACGTTGCCTCACAAGTTGAGCTTGACAGTTTTCTCCACAAGAGTTGAAAAAACAATCCTTCAAGCGTCGACGTCCTCCTCCGTGTGTCAAGATGTCAGACAGTGTTGATTTTACTTTGTGTTGTGCATTTGCTTTAAATTTAGAAGATTATGTAAGAAACGAACAAACACGTAAGTGAAAGCCACTGAAAAGCTGAAAGTCTACATGTCAACCTCTCAGTTCCTGTGTTACTTTGAATCCAACGTGCTGGAAAACAAAGTAAACAAACAAATAAACATGCACCTGTCCAGATAATTTGAGAAAATAACCCTAAGTCAAGGTCCTCTTACTCACTTTTTCAGGAGTACAACTGCATTTCTTCATCGGTGGATGGCGTCTGACAGATTATACTGAGGTTATGTGATGATGAGCAAACTATCTGATGATGAAGGCCATGCAAAGTGATAGAAAGCTCCAGAAAGATGGACCTTGAATTATGACTGTTTTTTCTACCTATTTCAGCTGTTCAGACACTTTCCGCCTGATACTGAAAAAACAATGTCAGGATTCTTCTTATAACTTCTTCTGGAGACTTTGTGCATCACATAGTTTTCATCAGCAGAATAAATCAGTCAGGTTGCCTTAAAATATGAGCTTAAAAGTGAAATCTTGACCCTTATTTTCACTCTGATGGGAAAAACATCACAAAAACAACATTATCTTTGTGTCTGAGAGCAGCTTTTCTGCTTTGTGTGTGTGATCAGAGATGAAACTCACAAATTGCAGTAAAGTGTTTTAAGGTTAACCAAGAAATTCAGTTTTATTAAACATTAAGTTTTGCTTCCGTGCCAGCAAAACTGTTCCAAGTGTAGGCGTCGCTGAGGATTCAGACTGCTGCCTCCTCCAAAACACGAGCGCTTAGCAGAGAGCTGAAAGAAAACCACAACAAGCATCACGAAATAATTTGAAAAATGGGTGAAAATCGCAGTTTGGATTTAAACTCATTTTCTCTTTCAACGCTGCTCTTTTTTTTTTTTTTTTTTTTTTTTTTTTTTTTGGAGGAGCATTGACTTGCTGAATTCCTCTACAATTTATGCAAATCCCCTCACAATGGCCACTGTTGCAAAGTGTTGCATATTGTAAGCCAGCTAAAGCGGCGTGCCGGAGCCCAAAAAGCAGGGCTCCCTTCAGGTTTCACAGCGCCGGAGCTGCACGGGAAGCTTGACACCAGGGAGGCAAGAATGAATAATAGATGTGTGTTACTTCACCCAAACGGATGAATAATGCAGGAAGGGGCAGGGAGGGTGTGGAGAGAGAACAGAGACGCAGGATGACCGCGCTCAACGTGCTCCTGCCGCCGCCGCCGCTGCATGCTAGCTGGCTGGCTGGCTGGGTTTCATCTAAAAATACAGACTCACATGTGCTGTAAGAATGCATCAGGCCACATCCACAAAACACAGTCACTGCACACACACACACACACACACACAAAGACATGCAGATACACTCCGCTACCTACGCACATGTAGCCTGAAATACAATGCAGGAATTTTTACACGTCCCTTGGTGAAGCCTGAATTAAATAAGTTGAATAGGAAGCAGAAGACGGTGTGGTGAAGGAGCGTTTCTGCACAGAGACTTTAAATTATAACCTGCATCTAATCCTGCAACCAAACCGCTCAGAGGGTGCAAGTTCAGGCCATGGAGGGTTTAAGCACCAACTCCTGCATCGGACTGCACTCCGTTTGAGCAGACACAAGAAAAACGTCCCTGTTTTTCTGTCTTTGCTCTGCTTTGCATTCAGCCGAACCTGCAGTGGATTCCTGCGAGCGTGCAGCAGCTGCAAAGAAAGGTGAAAGTTGTGCTTCTATCGACTGAAAACACAGCGATCCTGCAGGTCAATACTGTTAATTAAACCCTACAATCATTTACAATTACTTCAAGCAACACAAACACCATTAAAAGTACCATAAAGAACAAATGTATGGAGCTCATGGTTAATTAATGCGTAAACATCCCATGAGTCGTCTCATCCGATGCATGTTCTCATGCATAATAGATCGTGAACTTATATTTAATAATGTATATCTTCAAGTTGTCATTTTTTTTAAAATGTCAATAAGAACGGACGGTTCGTGCCTTGATGACGTCTGACTGTTTGCACTCAGGAGTTCACGGTACTTTATGTTCATTTATGCATTATTGTGATATGTAAGGCATTATGGGGCCTCCAATGCTAACGGTGCTAGCTTTAGCTCAACTTTCTTCCATTATTTTGAAGAATTTGTCATAAAATAGCACGAATACAGATGATGAACCCTTTTGATTACAACCCGAAGTGATATGACGCCTCTTTTGTGGCCTTCTTCAGGACAGATTTACAGTTTTTTGCTCATCAGTCCTA
The DNA here is from genome assembly GCA_029783645.1 of Ctenochaetus hawaiiensis. Classification (NCBI taxonomy): domain Eukaryota; kingdom Metazoa; phylum Chordata; class Actinopteri; order Acanthuriformes; family Acanthuridae; genus Ctenochaetus; species Ctenochaetus hawaiiensis. Next base: position 2,239,338 of record JAPZDY010000007.1, on the reverse strand, counting down.
TAATTGTGGATTCAGGTGTGTAATATAACATTGCACCAAGTTTCTGTTAAATGCTGAGCCTCTTAAAGTGGCCTAAAGACGGTTAATATTAGGAGATGAGTGCCAAAATAACCGGATGTCCAGCAGAGTTTAAATGACAGTGACAGATAGTCTTTAATGGTTCATATCATCTGGATGGAGGAACATCAGCATGAAGCTCTTCACCTCGCTGTTTTTCTGCTGTTGTTGTTGTTGTTGTTGTTGTTGTTGTTGTGATTCGCTCCGCCGCCTGTTTTCTCTCCACACTTGCTGTTGCGACTCATCTGTCTCCTGTCAGCAGTGACGGGGAGAGACATTTCATCTCCATAAGAAAAAAAACCCTCCATCCTTCAAACCGTCTGCAGAAACACTCGTCAGCACTTCCTGGTTTCACACCTTCCCCCCATCCGTCTCCTCTCCTTCCCTCGCTGTTTCCTTTCCTTTTTCCTTTACATCTCCTGTTCTTTTGTCTCCATCTTTCTTTGTTTCTTTTCTATCTCCTTTCTTCTCTCTTTATTGTTTATTTACTTTTACTTTATTTCCTTTCCTTTGCTTTAATGTGTGCTCTCTGTTCAATTCCTTTTCTATTTGCTCTCCTGTATCTTTTTACTTTTCGTTTCCCATTTATTTTGTTTTCCTTCTTTAAATGCAATTTCTTTCATTGTTTCTACTTTTTCACTCCTTATCTATTTAATTTCCTATCTTGTGTCTCTTTTCTTTTCCTTTTCCTGTATCCTTTTCTATATCTTCTTCTCTTTGCTGTCATTTGATTTCTGTTCATTTATTTCATTTTCTTTTCATTTAGTTTAATTTAGTGTCAGTTTCAATCAAAGCCACTTTGTAAATGAACTCATCATTGTCAGCACAAGTAAATAATTAGCATAAATAACTGATGACACATTTGATAACAGCCTCTAGTTTATATTAACGTTTTATTTATTCATGTTTTTTTTAAACATTTTGCAGTTTCTTTCCGTCTTTTACAAAGAGCACAAATATTTGAAGTTATTTTCTTTAATATCAAGAAACAAACAGACCTTTTTTCACATTTTAACCATGAAGTTGCTGTGATTTTTCAGACGTTTTGATATATTTTTTTACAGAAACATCAGTGTGACATTCTTCCTCTGACTGATGATGACAACATGAGGAGGATGATGACATTTATTAAAGGTCACAGACGGGATTTGAACTCATGTGATCATGTTACGCACCTTCACCTGAGTGTCTTCCTTTCTTTCTTTCTTTTCTGTCTTTCTTTCTTCCTCTCTCTCTGACTGACTGACGAGTCGTCTGAAGGTCATCAGAAGATTAATGAGCTGATCGCTGACAGAGGAAATGTGTCTGACACCGCGGCCTTCCTGTCTCCCTCCTCCTGTAATGATCATCATTTTCTCTTATCTGCACAGCCGCCGTCTCGCTCGCAGCAGGTTATTCTGAATCAGTCTGGAGGACACACCTGCCTTTCACCCTCCATTTTTCTCTCTGCCCTGCTGACTCTCATCCCCCTCGTAAGGTGAAAACCTCATTATTCCAAATTTGAGAACCGCGGGGGATTTAAAGATACAGTACGAAACCCGGGGTTCATTGTGTTCATGCAAGAACAGTTTCCAGTCAGATTTTATCAGAAAAATAACAAGATTTTCTAAAAGGAGTCACTTTAAAGCTGTTTGGATCAAATTTTATGCATCCATGAATCCAAAAGTGATTCAGATTGCAAGCAGATGAGGATTATTTCAGTTTACAATAAACAAGGTTCCCTTAAACTGACCACAAGTCAGGAAATGTTTGATAGAAAAGGAGGCAAAAAGGGGAAAAATGCAGGGTTTAAAACTAAATTGGGGTCAGGATAACTCTGATTTATGACTCTTATTTAAACCCAGTGATGTTTTCATCTGTTTTTCCCAAATATTCATTATTTATTACTCTTTCTATTATTTGGATAATGAGCTGATAAATTGATTTATTCATTTATGCATCCATCCATTTGCTGCCATGAATCCTGAACTGATTCCCTTTGACAGCAAGACATCCGTCTTATCCGTCTCAGTTTATTTAAACATTGATTTGTTTAAATTTGTCCTTAAAAACAGACAAAAATCATGATGTTTGACCACACGCTCATTTCCACAGTTTGATTGAATGACACATCCGCACAGTTTAATTTCTACTTGTTTAATAAAGATTTAAAGACTGCTGACATCTCTCATTGACAAAAAAACAGGAAACCAACATTTATTTTCATAAACAGTCACAAATAAATAAAGAAAATGACATTAAATGACGTGTTTATTTGCCCGTCACTGTGTTGCTGATGCTATTTAACAAATTGCACATCATACAAACATAAAAACACATTAAAAGCTCCTTTTTCCCGACACTGTGACAGCCGAACGTGGCAGTAAAGAAATCGTCTCTCATTGTCTTTCTTCTTCTCGCTCGTTGCCTCAGGTTTCTGCTCGCCGGCTCCTTAATTAGCTGCACATCTCCTTTGAATTACACTTAAAAACAGTGTGAGCTGCAGGTTGGGGTCAGGGCTTCTCCGAGCTAATTACCACTTAGCTCCAAGTGCCACTCTGTGTTGTGTTTGGTTGGATTGAGGGGATAAGTGAGATGGTGTGTGCGTGTGTGAGTGTGCGTGTGTGTGTGTGAGAGAGAGAGAGAGTGTCTGCTGGCTCTTTAAAGAGTCTGAGTTTTTGTTTCATACTGTTTTCTTTTCTTTGTTCTTCAGAGGTGTCGTTCTCAAAAGCTCAGAATCACACAGAAACACACAACTCATCATCGGGCAGATGGATGGAGGGCTGTGTGTGTGTGTGTGTGTGTGTGTGTGTGTGTGTGTGTGTGTGTGTGTGTGTGTGTGTGTGTAAGTAGCTTGAAAGACAATCAAATGACTCTGATGAGACAACAATTTACTAAAACCTGTGAAAAGACAACGAAGACACACAAAACAGCAAAATGAAGCAAATCATCCGAAAGGAAAAGCAAAACAACTACAACAAGACGTGAAACATCCACCTGCAAAATGACAACAAAGACACACAATAAGACCACAAAAGATGCAAAAAAGACCAAAACACAGAAAAAATAACCACAGACATCACAAGAGAATCACAAAACCAAGAAACAAAATGACCAGAAAGAGACGAAAACAACCACAAAGTGGTGCAAGAAGAAGACAAAAAGGTGCAAAATGATCATAAAAAAGCTACAAAGAGACGTCAAATATCCATCATTTAATGTGGAAAAACTACAGAAATACAAACAAATAAAACAGACACAAATAATATTTTTTGTAATGAGCTAAAAGAGACAGAAAACAAATAAAAAAGACACAAGAAGACACAGAGTAACAGGAAAACTAAGGAATGATATAAACTGACCACATGAGATGCAAATAAACCAAATAAAAAAACAAATAAATACAAATTAAACAACTACAAAGAGACACAAAACTACAAAGAGACACAAAATATGACAATGAGAAGTTTAAGGTTTGTTAAGTCTGGAGGTGTCAGGCTGATGAATGAAGGACAGAAGCTCCTTAACACTTCTCTGCACAGTGGCCTGCTGTGTGTGTGTGTGTGTGTGTGTGTGTGTGTGTGTGAGTGTGTGTGTGTGTGACAGAAGAGCGTAAGTGTTTGCTTTGGTGTAAAGTTGTAGAAGTTGCAGTGTGAGCTCCCTTTGCAAGTTTCCTTTGAGGGGTTTTCTTACTTATGTTCTCCAGATGTCACACTCGACCGCATAAGTGATGACTACACACACACACTCTGACACACACACACACACACACACACACACTCTGTGAGACACACGTCACACTGTCTTTACAGTAAGTCATTAGTGAGTTTGCATCACACACGCTTATCATGCGAGAATCCTCCCATCTGCTCTGGCTCCTGCCCGGCCTCATTACCGGAGGCTCCCGTTGATAACAGACTCCTGCTCCTCTTCTTTAAGACGCCATAAATTATTCAGTAATTAAGAGGTTTGTGCTGTTGGGTTTGTTCTGGAAGTCTGCCTGGCTACCTCCTCCTCCTCCTTCACCTCCTCCACCTCCTCCTGCTGACAGCTCTGCAGGAGGAGACATGACGGATGCAGCAGGGAAACTCCTGGCAGCTTCACTTCTTCTTCATCTGCAAATGTGACGAGCAGAAAGTTTCTCTGATGACCTTTTTCATTTGTTTCAATCCTGTTTGTTACAACGAGAAAATATACTGACATGAGATTCACACTCTGATGCGGAAACAGACGAACTTCAGCCAAGCAGCAGAGGATTTCAGTAGCTTTAGTGTTTAGTGTTATATTTAAAAAACCTCTGACCAGAGTCCAGAGAAGTTCGGCGTTCAGTTTTCCCGGCGGATCCTGAAGTTTTAACAAGGATTTACTGACGTTTGAGGACTTTTACAACATGGTCACTTATTTTTTCTAATTGCCTCGTGTCCCCTGATTTTCTGTCCCGATGCAGATTAAAATCCCAACAGATTTTTTTATTATTGTTCGTTTTTCTCCAATATTCAGCTCCACAGCAGGATGTGATGTTCACAGTGAGGAGGTCGAGATGATGGAGCAGAACTTTGTGTCCCAAACCTGAAACTAGTGTTTGTGTTTTTTGTAAATCCTACTTTTGCTTCATGTCCATAACCGAACCTTACTCATAGTTTATTAGCCGTAACCTTGGTTCCATAATCTCAACCATATCACAGCTCTCGTGTGTAGATGTTGAAGAAGACTGAAGTTTGCAGATGTTGGATTTCTGTGAGCATGAAACCGAAATGCAACTGTTCGTTTTGCAGAAATATTAAAGTGGACGTTCTTGTTGGGCAGTTTGGTCGAGTTAATCTCACTTTTCTCTCGTTCATTCGCTCCTTTTCTTCACCTGAACCTCAGTGACAAAGTGAAATTCTTCTCTCACACCTGTGAAACAGGTGGATTGGTGACAAGCGGCTGATATGACTACAGTTGGGTTTTTACAGGTGTCCTCTCTCGTAGTTCAGTCAGGAAGCTAAAAACCTGCAGAAATCCAGTTTAAAAAGTTCCAAATGGTTTTATATTGAATCTGAACGCAAATTATATTGATCGCTGAACAGAATCGGGTCCAAATTTGAATCTAAATCATTGTTTTCCTTCTCCTTTTCTCTCTGTTACCTGTCCTCTTTACATTTTCCTCTTTTCTCTTCACTTTTCAGCCCGTTTCTGTTTCTGCCCCCCCCCGCAGCTGATGATCAGAGTCGACACTGATCTCGTCGTCGGCTCGTGACCTGCAGCAGAGGTCTGCTCCCTCATGCCTGACTAAGTGTGTGTTTGTTTGTGTATCTGTGTGTGTGTGAGAGAGTTTAACCCCCGGCGGTGGCGGTGGCAGTGGCGGCGGCGGCGTTCAGCCAGCTGCTGTGGTCTCGGGTCAGTGCAGGTCAGGACGAGGGCGACTGATACCTCAGCTTCCTCTCCACCTCCATCTTTCTGTCTCTGAAGATTCCTCCACCTTTTTCTCTCCATCATCCATCTTCTTTTCCATCGTCTCTCCATTTCCTCCTCTCTTCTGTTTTCTTCCTCCCCGACTCTCCATCCTCTCCCTTTTCCCCAACAATAATTTCTCTGTTTTCTCTCCATTCATTGATTTAAACTTAACTTCCTGTCTTCACTTTCTTGCCTTTTTCACCCCTTACTTGATTCTTCTTCATCATTTCATCCTTTTTTTCTCTTTCTTTCTTTTTCCTTCTTTTCCTCTTTTTCTTCTTCTTCCAAAATCACCTTCTCATCTTCCACCTGAGCTCATTTCTCCATCCTCCTTTCACCCTTTCCTTTCTTTTCTTCCTCTCAATCTCCTGCTTTTCCTGTTTATGCCTCTCTCTCAGTTATGTTTATATTTTTCTACCTTTTTCTCTTCTCCTTAACTTTCCTGCCTCTCTACCTCTCTCTTTGTTCTTCTTTCTTTGCCTTTTCTGTATGAATTCTCTGAATATCACACTTGCATTAATCTTGTATATTTTACTGCAAGTTCGCATGAATCTGAGTTGATTCTTTTTAACTCATTTATTTATTTATTCCTATCCCCCCATTTTTAACTTTCTTATTCCTCTATTTTTTTTTAACTTTTTCTTATTATGCAAATAAAAAGCAGAGCTGACAGAGACAGTTTCTTCTATGTGCAACACAAACTTGGCCAATAAAGCTGATTCTGATTCTCTTTCACCCCCTGAATCCTCCATTATCATCCCTCCTACTTTGATCCTTACATCCTCCATTCCTCTACTCTCTTTCAGCCAAATGTCCTCTCCTCTCCATCCTCTCCTCCTCTCCATCCTCTCCTCCTCTCCTCCTCCCTCTCCATCCTCCTCCTCTCCTCTCCATCCTCCCCTCCTCTCCTCTCTCCTCTCCTCTCCTCTGGTTGGTCATTGAGGCTCAGCTCCCCGGGGTTCTTGTTATGTAAGAGCTTAGTGTGGTGATGTGATGCGAAGGGAAGTGTTTAGACGGCCAAGCTGCTCAGACCCCCACCGCCTGACACACACACACACACACTCACACACACTCACGCGCACACACACACAGCCTCCTGCGAGCAAAAAGCTGCATGCAATCTGGCATTTCGACACGAGCTGCACTTCTGCTCAGGCTTCTTATCTGTGTGATGAGAAAGCAGAATATCTGAGCTGTAACACTGCAGCTTCAGCACTCACACGTTACACTGAACCACCGCTCATCATGTGGGTTTAACACCTTCTACCAGCTTTAAGTTAGAGTCTCATGACTTAAATTCACCTCATTTCTCTGTGTTTTTTTCACTTTTACACAATAATGTAGTTTATGTGGCTGTAAGATTATTTACCTTCACTCTCCTGTTTTGTCGTCCCTCCAAATGTTGAAGTTGGAGCTTTAATGAGGTCCAAACCTGATGCTGGATGTTCATGTCACTGTTTTTGATTCAGTTCATCTCAGAGGTCTTTTGGGGGGGTCCATGTCAAAACTCAGCTGTCTGTACTGAAGCAGGTTTACTGTCTCAAAAATCATTTAATGCCAAATCATTGAGACTTTGCTTTACTGGAACTAAGAACCAAACCAGAACGAACACATGTGCCAGTGTTGAATCTGTCTTTTTTAATCACAGAGATGATTGTTGTTGAACCAGCTCTTTCTGGTTGCTTGTTTAAGGCTGGAAAAGAGCAAGAAAAATCAAATCTTGTTGCCACAACTACAAATAAACCTCTCACTGTCTGTGAAAACTAATTAAATTAGAGTAAATACAACTAACAGTGGTTTTTTATGAGGCTTGGATCATCAGAGCTTTTGTCTCACAGCGAGTTTCAACCACTTAAAGCGCCTGAGGAATCGGCTCTTTGGAGTTTTGATGGTGAGTTTCTTCTGGAGACTCATGTTCAGCACAGAAAGACGGACTTGTTTTAGCAACTCTGATCCAAACGTCCCCGAGCAGGACAGCAGCTTCAGAGCTTCACAATGCTGTGGTTTCTCCATGTTCCTTAACATTTAGGATGAGTCAGATACACCAAAGAAGAACAAAAAAACTCACTCTCATCCAGTTTTGGTTCTCTCCTCTTTATCTACTTTTTGCAATCAGATTTGGATCAAAACAGTTATTTAGAAAAAATGTTCAATATGGTGATGATATGATATGAATATCAAGAAAATTAGCTTGTAAATGCTTTTTTTAATGTATTAAAATATTGTTTCTGGTTGCATGAGTGCAGTTTTTTATTCATGGTGGTTGACATTTGTGATCTCCACTTGAAACTGCATTTCCACGTATTATTAAATGAGATTCAAACGATTAAGAAATCTTTTTAAAGTGCTGCTTAAGTAGTTTCAGTACATTTGTGCAAAACTGTTTGCATTTTTCTCAGCTGTGATAGTTTAATTGACTTAAATCACCAACCAGGAGTTAAATGACTCACTTTAATAATATCAATTTCTACATTAAATACAAATCACTTTCTTTTCCTGAATCTTTACGCTCGTCTTTGTCTCATCAACACACAACAAAAGATGATTTTTAAAAATCTTTACACGATAAATTCTCCCATTTTTTTGGGTCCACTGCAGTAGTGAAACCCTGAAACCTGGCACTGCCGCCTACTGAGCTGCATCACAAGCTTGTGTGGAGGCAAGGACGGAAGCAAATACTGGAAACCATGACTGAGGCTGCCTGGCGACCATACGGCCTCCATCCCTCTCTAATAGGCCTATTAGTCACAGAAACAGACTGTGAGTGATTATGAGCAATCAGGCTGTACAGAGAAAAGACCACTGAGGGGAACGAAGGAGCACAAGAGGGAAGAGGACGAGAAGAGAGAACGGAGGATGGAGAAATTGGAGATGAAGGAGGGCAGGAGATGGAGGGAGGCAGAGAAATATGATCCCAGCAGGTAAAAGAGAAGGCAGGAAATGGAAAAAGAAGGACGAGGGACGAGAGGACGAAAGAGCCGCTATAATCACTCTGCACAAAAAGGTTAATTAAGTCATTCAGAGAGGAGAAGAAGCGTAGAACAGCATCCCAGAATTCATCAGACAAATCAAATGAAACCGACCGGACGCCCGAATTCAAAAGGAGGACAAAAGCTAATAGGCTGCTCGGCTAAAGACGCTCATTTGTCAACATCAGCACGGCCGAGCCACAGAGATCCATCTTTAACATGACTCTGTGTGTGTGTGTGTGTGTGTGTGTGTGTGTGTTTGCTTAAACCCACTTCCACTCTGCAATATGGCTGCAGTAGTCATGGTTACGATGAACGCAGCCCTGGGGTTTGTTCTCATTAAGGAGTTAATTACCTGCTGTGAAAATATTTTTCACCCCCGACTCATGAGGTCGTCGTCAGGAGACAACAGAGGAGCAAAGAGCAACAGAACAAATGTTTTGATTCACTGAAATTCTCTAAATAAAGTGACACAGTCAGAAAAATCAAAAAACAAAAGATTTAAAAAGCAGGATTTTTATTTGTATCAAACATAAACAGCTTTGTACACTTGTTTATTCGCATATATGCAGATGATCTCTTTGTATTCACTTTAAAAGTGTAACATTTAATTTCACATTTATAAATATGAAATAATGTTTATTTATGCACTCAAACTTAAACTTATTATGAATGTAAATATTTTTTATTTTAGTAGATTTACAGCACGCATTCAAAAACATACATTCAATAATAATGTTTTTATAAGAGACTTTGCATTTCATTTAACCTTTGACCTTTACTTCACATGCAGCCCCACCAGGATCTAAAGTGTTTAGGTCACTTTACTGTCAAGAAAACAGCTTCACGTTGAAATACTAACAGAACAAACAAAGCTGCACATCACAAAAATCATAACTATGTTTAACCTGAATGACATAAAAAAAAAGTTTTTGCCTAAACAATCAAGAAAAGTCGCTTTTAGAGGCAAATTGTTGCAAAAAAAAGTTTAAATTGATTCTTCTGACTTGTTTTCCTGCAGCTTGTCTTATCCTGAGAAATAGTGAATAATTAAAATTATGCATAAAGCAAACAAACAATTATTAATATAAATTAAAAATCCTAATGAACAACTAGTCTGTAATCCAAACAGGTGAGGAACATAAATGATTCGTTCATCCCGGTGAATGAAAACATCAAACCAACATATCAAAAATAACAGCATGTGAAATTCAGCAACCAAAGTCGCGTTAAATGCGATCAAAGCGGAAACACTCATGAAACTTTAACGTCGTCGTTGCTTCCTCTCGCCAACAGATCGAGGCATTTAACGTGATGTTTCTGGATCTGCAGCTCGTCCCTCCCTCAGCAGTTGTGCAGCATCACGGTGAGGCCGTAAGTAGGCAGCAAATAATCACTGTAAACATGATCACAATAATAATGATGGTAATTGCCTCCGCTAACGCTGCCAGCAGCTCTCTAAAGCCCTGTTTGTTTTCTGATCCCTCTTCACAGGAGTCATTTTGGTCTAATGGTCCGTTTAATCACTCCCTTTCTCTCTTTCTCTTTCCTCCGTCTCTCTCCATCTCTGTTCCCTCCTTGTCTTTGTCTGAAATGGAGCGTGCGACACACTAAAAGGAGATAATGGAGGCTCCATTTTGCAGCTAAGAGGGTAATTTGCTAACTCTTTGAAAACATAATTCTCATAACGGCATAACAGAGCCGATTGTTCCTGTTGCTCTGAGTCTAATTCAGGAGGCCTCTGCTGCTATTTCAGCTCCTTCAAAGGGTCATTTCACGGCTTAAAAAGTTCCCAAATGAGATTTCGATCATCTTAAAAATATTAACACATCAAAACGGTGACTGATCCTGAAAAAATCAAAAAGAATAAAGCTGGATAATAAGTGAGGAAAAACAAATGAAGCCCTGTTTTTGCAACGTGAACATAAATACAAGGACTTTTACAGACTGGAGCTTCTGCACCTGTTACATATCAAATAATAAACATGCTGTTTTGTTTCTAGCAGACATATAAATATTGATGAGGACATGAAGGTGTTTAGTTTGTCTATTTCATCACTCAGTGGATCAATAAGGACTTAAAGCAACAAAGCAGCAGTAACTTAAAGAAGGTTGATCACTTTGACATGTGATCAGTTTCATCATGTGTTTGACTGACTTCCAAATCCAGATGTGTCCCACACAGTGTTGGGCAAGTTACTTCCTAAATGTAATTTATTAGATATAATCAGTTACTTTCATTTGAAAGTCGTAAGATACTTTACAATATTACTGTCTGTGAAAAGTAATAAGTTATTGATTACTCTACTTTTGTAGTACCTTCAGGTTATTTGTTATTTCCAGCTGTCATCAGTTCCCTCAGCCTCTCAGCACTTAAAGTGCACTTTGCTGTAATGTTTTTGTCCTTTTAACTGAAAATCTCAAAGTAATGTGAGTAAAATCAGTCAGAGAACATCGAATCGGGCTCTGCTGCAGCCATTTCACCATTTCACACTGGTAGAAGTGATGTTTTTTTGATAAAGTCTTGAAAAAAGCACCTGTGAGCACTTAATTTTGGGTTGTAACGTGTCACTCAACCCAGTAATTGTAATAATACGACCAGAATTTTATGAGAAACACGTTATATTACTCCGTTAGAAGGAATATATGACTGTAACAAGTTACTTTTGTGACATGTCAACACTGGTCCTTCTGCTGGGAACATGAATTCCTGCAACAAGCTGACAGTGAAACTGAGTTTTAAACCACATTTTAAAAGTCTGTGCTGCATATTCAGTCACACAAATCAACTGAATGCAAATGAGAATTATGAACCTTTTAAAGCACATTTCACAAAACAAACACCACCTGAAGTGAGATTTGATGAGAAGGTGATTCTGCTCAGGTGTGTTGATGTCGATGAGTTTGTCTTCTAACATTTTCCAGCATCAGAGGTCGAGTTTGAAAACACTATGTTGCAGAATTAGTGCCTGTTAGCATTTAAACACACTGATGCTACAGTTAGTGTGTTAACATGCTGATGCTGCAGGCTGCTAGCAGAGCTCAAAACTGCTCCAATCTCTTCAATCTTTAGTGTAAATATTAATCACAGGAGACTAAATCTCCACTGACACCATGTTTAGAAACATTTCGAGTAGTTCATGTGTTTGCTGTTTAGATCCGACAGCAACGTTTGAATGCAGAAACACACAGATTAATGGACTAATTAAGAGCTTTAACATAATTACAGAAATCAAATTAAACTGCAGACTCAATTAAAAACCACTCCACAATGTGAAAGACATATTTATTCTTCTTGAAATGTCTTAATTCGTCCGTTTTCAGCCTCCATCTCACTGACAGGAGGAGACGCTGACTGATTCACAGTCAATCAATACACCGATCCAACTCTGATGAATGAAACTGAGGCGGAGAGCTCAGTTTTCAGGAAAAAGGTCTTTTCTAATATTCTGCAGACACGCTGCATCATTTCAGAGGCGTTCGAGCGAAGCGACATGGCGACTGACAGGCTGGCAGGCCGCTTTCTGTTTTCCCCGGAGGAAACTTGTCCTAAAGTCAAATTAGATTCGCCGACACCTTCTCGGCTCTCCCTCTTTTCTTGCTGCATGTTTGGCTGAGCCGGCGTCACATCTGAGGCCTCAGAAGACGAGTCATGGGAACGGCGGCGTCGAGGAAAAAAACGTGCCGCGCTCTGTCACAGATGGCGCCGCTGAACGCATCTGAGAACATCATGCTCCGCCGAGGAAGCGTCAAATTGAATTTGTTGGAGGAAAACAGGTGTGCAGAGTCAGGTGCTGTCGTTTTAACGTGGCTTTCTGTCACACACACACACACACACACACACACACGCACACACACAATGCAGAGTTGAAATTTTGAAAGAAGTGCCAGTAAAAAACATTTGCTGTCAATCAGGTGAGCTCAAAGTTTCTGCAGCTTATTGTTTCTCTCCAAAACTCATGAACCTTCATCAATTTATCGGCTACTTTTTTAAGGACAAACTGGATCAATAATTCATTTGATAAATATTATTATTCTGTCAGTGTGATATAATATCAATCACATAAGTCACCTGTCCAGATCGATTGTTGGAATAACTCACTTTTCTTCTGGGAGCAGAAGAAACGAAGCATGTTGTCAGTCTTTTTCTCAGTTGGTCAACTTTAAATTTGAAGACTCGTCATTCACACTGACAGTCTGTCGCTGAGCACAAAAATGAGCGAACCAGTGAGAAGAAAACCGAAGAGCAGATGGTGAAAGACACAGTTGGTGTGTGAGAAGAGTTAAACTCGATTCCTGAAACATCACCTCATTTTTCCATCTAAACTAAAACCTCAGAAAAAGCTGCCAAAAACACAGACGACACGACTCTAAAACTCCACAGGGATTCATTCAAAAACAGTGTTACAAAAAGTTCAGAGCAGGTTTTTTAAGGAGGAAGCAGCCGACCAATCAGCTGACAGATGGCGACACTTCAGGAAGTCCAGATGTTTGCAGCTGCTGCAGCAGATAAGTCAGAGTGTGTCGGCTGATTATAGATCAGGCAGTTAAATTAAGATCAGGATGTTTATTTACAGAAAAAACACACAAAGAGTATAAATATGAACACAATTTAAACACACTTTGATCAAACTAAATCTATTGATTAAGGCTGCGTGATGCGTTTAAAAGCACAGGAAAAACTGTAAGCAGATGTTGATTTGTTAGAAATTTGCGATGTGACCCAGATTTGTTTTCTTCTGCAGGTGATGAAGTTGTGAAACATCATTAAAGCTCTTGTTTTTGTTGTTGTTTCTAAAGTCAAGATGAAATATTACCATTCAACAAAGAAACTTGTTCACATTTGACAAAAATAATTACAACTGGCATTCATTCATTTTTTTTAAAATGTGTAATTAAAGCCATTTTTCAGCGTAAGAGGAGACGAAGAGGAGAGAAATCTGCAGAAACATGTGTTTAATTATCAATTAAATTTAATCAGCTAATTAAAAAAAAAAGATATAAAACCTTGTGTTGAGCGTAAAACTCCTCCTCGCACCTCGTTGGTATTCAGCAGATCGAGCGGTCGCCTCAACACGTGTCAAGATTAGCACGCTCCCGTGAGTCGGCCAATCACGGTTCACGGTACATGACTTGCCAAACTGAATCACCCAATCCTGAGCGAGAAACGAGCCTGAGCGATGAAGCAGCGGTTGGAGTCTGACGGATCTGTGTGTGTGTGTATGTGTATGTGTGTAAGTGTGTGTGTATGTGTATGTGTGTGTTTTGTTTCCTCTTAATTTGCATGGAAACATTTTTTTCTCCTCGTGGATTCACATCTGAGTTTCAATAGTTTGTTGATTTTTTTCTCCTCCTCCTGTTGTATGTTTTGTGTGTGTGTGTGTGTGTGTGTTGATGCATGATTGCATGCTCGTGTGTGTGTATATATATGTGTGTGTGTGTGTGTAGCCTATATCTTCTGTATGTGTGTCCACGCTCACACAGTCTGGCTACAGATGGGATGTGTCACATGCTGAGCGGACAGGCGTAGTGAGGCGGAGTGGGGGAGGGGATGGATGGGTGGATTGATGGGGGGGTGAGGTGGTTTGGGAGGGGGGGTGAGGCGGGGGTGAGGTGGTGATGGTGGGGGGGTCATTTTAACATGAGTCAGCTTTCCTTTGACCTTCACCATACGACTGCTGTCTGACGCGGCGGGAGGAGGTCCGCTTCAAAAGGCGTTATGAATATTCAGCGTTTCCTCTCCTTCCTCCACCAGGCAATCCATCATTCATAAACATGCCTTCACAGCCAGATGGAAGTGTGTGTGTGTGTGTGTGTGTGTTTCCTGTTTTTGTCAGATGTGCTCATCTTAAGTCAGTGTAAAATATTCTCTGGCAGGGATGTTGGAGTTTTCAGGTCATTAACATTCAGGATAATTTAGATTTTTTTACTATTTCTGTCTCGTTTATGTGATTTTTTGTCTATTCAGTCTATCGTTTTAGTTAATAATATTAATAATATATTATATATTAATAATTTTCTGATCTGTAAATATTATGATAATGTTAAAAACAAAAAAAAACAGACAAAACCACAGAAAAAAAGGTCAACTTCCCCCAACGAAACAGCAACAAAAAAGCCTCTTTGTTGGCTGAAAATAATGTTAATGTGAAAAGATAAAACAACCAACATGAATGTAATGTGAGTCTGAATAATGACATGAATATGAAATGGTGATTATCAGTGATAATTAACCTCCAAATGTCCTTCAGAGCCACAAAAGACAGAAAAATACAGACTGTGTGATACGAAACGAGAGTAATAAATTAGCTTAAGCATGAAAAATAGTCAGTAAAACCTCATAAAAATCTACTTAATCTGTGATTTTTGCATTTGGAAGAACAACTTTAAAATATTATCACCTTTTAAAGTCATTATAACATGTTAGCAAACCTGTTATGCAGCAGACAAGAGTGATATTAGCATGTTTTTGTCTCCATGATAAACGATTTTAAGTCCAATATTTTCTCTTTTAGCTCAGTTTTATAACGTAAGAGAAATCACTTTTAAAAAAAACCTTCCTGAAGTCCAGAAAGCCAAATGTTGGTGAATCACAGTTCTTAAAAAATCTTTTTAATGACACCCAGATTTAAATTTCTGTTAAAATGTCTGAACAGAAATGAAATTAGTGTGTAAACGGCTGTTAAAGTCATGTGGAGTCTGTTTGACAGCAGTAACTCTGCAGAGTAACAGCTTATAACAGCCACCAGTGTGTAGATATGTGTGTGTGTGTGTGTGTGTGTGTGTGTGTGTGTTAGTAAATTGAGGTGAGTGCTGCTGCAGCTCATTTACAGCATTGACTCAGTGAATCTTTGCACACAAACAGACTAAAAGGTAAATGTGGCCTCTCATCGCAGCAAACAGAGCAGATGGAGGCGAAAATGCAGCTGCTGCTATTTTTGTTTTTTTCACGGCAAAATAATGACACCAATTCAGACTAAATCACATCATTCTGCTCTTTTCTTTTCCGGCTGCACTTGACACACACATGAGTATGAAGCCGGGAGACTTTTTTTTTAGCTGATTTCACCAATTTTGAACTAATATCTGCCTCCTGGCTCAGGTGAAGCTGCAGGTTTTTACCTCCCTGGTTGATGGAAACGTCACCAAATTGCAGTGATTTTATTGAAAGACATGGACG
>JAPZDY010000007.1:2190127-2209722 GCA_029783645.1 Ctenochaetus hawaiiensis | reverse complement strand
GTCAGCAGGATAAACTTGTGTTTGCTACATTTTTCACCAAAAAACAAACAAACAAACAAAATAATAATTTAAACAAGAGAGATAAAGTAAAATGAATTAGAAATAAGGTCTTCAGAGTCTCAGATGGGGCTACTGCAGGCTAATGCTACAAGCTAACGAGTGACGCTACATCCTGTTGGTGACATCACTCGGGCTGCTCACTCATTGGCTCTCGGCTCATCGCAGTTCTTTACTAAAACACAAAAAGATCCGAAGTCTTAAATGTCAAACGTGTTTGTTTCTCAGAGTGTCAGAGAGCGAAAATGTTGTTTTATCGGTGAAATAAAAGAGATGAAACAACATTTTAGAGACGATGTAATCGCTGCTGTGTGACTCTTCATCTGTCAGCGATGACGCAGAGTGAAGATGAGTAAGTTTCTCAGTTAAATTACCAAACTGACTGTTATAATGAAATGAAAGAAAAACTAAAGACTGTTTTTACTTCAGAGAATTAAATCTTTTTGATTCTTTTTCATTTTACAGCACCTTTAAATCAATTCTTCTTTATCTCATCTTTGTTTTTTAGCCAAAAAATCTTTAAAGTTTCATTTTTGCCTCCAGCTTAAACTTTTATTGAAAGTGTGAATGAAACACACACAGTGATTAAAGAAGAAAAGCAGGAATCTCCATCATCAACATCTCTTTGCTGCATTAAATCATTTCATTCATCAGTCATATTTCATCTTTAATGGAAGGCTGTTCATCGTCTGATGTGTTTATTGGCTGAATGACACATTAGTTTAACCCTTGTTTTTGTCTCTTTATCTACGAGAAGGTGACACACACACACACACACACACTTTTGCAGTGAAACACATGAACTTACATGTGTCAGTCATTGTCAGGTGATCCGAGCTCACACACATAAAATGCAAATCAGAAACTGTGGATGTGCTAACAAGCATGCAGGGACCTCCAGCTTGTTATCTGCAGGCGCGTCGGAGCCGCCGGGGTCCCGTGTTTGTGAGATAAAATAAGATATGCTGAGATACGATTAACTTTATTGATCCCTGAAGGAAAATTTCAGTGTTTGCAGCAGCAGACAAGAGACGAGTAGATTGGACGACTGGGACCCAAACGGCAGTAAGAAGTGAAATATTAACACAATAACATCTGAAAATAATAATCATAATGAGGATTTATTGGTGGTGTTAATATTTTCTGTCTCCCAAATGAGTAAAATGGGATTTATTCTGGGATTGCAGTCATCAGATTTGTTTCTACCTGATGAAAATAAAGTCAAAATGTCTTCGCAGGAAAACTTCTGTTGTCTCGACTTTCATCATCCTAAACTGAGATGACTGCATCCTCCTCATCCTTCAGAAAACTCTGATGTCCTTTGAATTTCTCTTAAAGTCTGACAGAAGAGTTTTATTTTTTAGTTTTGTTGAATCAAACTTCATCTACTCCCTTTTTTCTTTTGTAGTTTTGTCTCGTCTTGTTTTATTGTGACCTTTGCTTGAGCTTCTTCAAAAAAATAACTTTATTTCCACACTAATCTGGTCTAATGTTGTTTCTTTTTTTTCCTTAAAATGATAGCAAAGCACTTTGGGAAAATATTCAGTCATTACTGTAATTCTTCTTCACTTTAAATGCATTTACAGTAGCTTAGCTGCATGCTAATAAAAAGACAAGCGGCGTGAGAATTTCTTAACTTTTTTGTTTTTTGGTGAAAATGGCAAAAAGAACAAAACTTTACATCTACTGTTTATGATCCATTATTATTAACAGGAAAACTTGAGACAACTTAAAAGATAGTTGGCTTAATTTAACCGAGTGTTTACACTTTTGTTAAAAGATAAATTTTTCTTTGCTTTTTCTGTTTAAGTTTGTTTTCTGTTCTTGGCATTTGCAGCCTCGTTGGTGTCTTACAGGTTTTTTCTGTCATGATGAAGGTAACATCAACATGTGAGCAACGTTAACATCAAGTTAACATTAACTCAGTTAAACAGATATTTGTTGGTTTAACTGGTCTGAAGTCAGTAATGTGTCTGCCGGGTTCATGATGACACGTTTAATAACACAAACAAACAGTATTTTATGCTTTAAAACTATCAAAAGGCTCCTGATATAATCTGTAAACCTCTGATGGTTTTCTTTAGACGTGAAAACACCTTTGTTTAAACCAAAACATGAACTTTCTTCATCAAACTGAGTAACAACATGAACTCTGAGTTTAAACATCTCCGTGTTTTGCAGAAACATACATCATTTTATGGGAACTGGGTGAATTGATCCAGATTGAAGTTACATTAAATATTGAGCCATTCAAATCGGATTCTTGGTAACATTCACACTACATCTTAAGTTTCTTCAGTAAATCTTTAACGACACTTTGACCCTCTGATTGGCTCCAAATATCGGAGTGTTTCAGCGACTCTGCAGGCTGTTTTCATTATTGCAAACGTCCGCCTGCATGTGAAGCCTGCGTGTCTGCAGCAGATCAGAGGTCAGTCAGTTACTTCGCCTCCACTCGCCTCCTTTTGTCTCCTTCAGGGACCTCTGGTGTTAAAGTGACACATCTGTCGGGCCCCCGGCTGGGCCTCCTCTTTATTGGAGCAGCAGAGCAGAAGGCAGGAGAGGAGGAGGAGGAGGAGGAGGAGGAGGAAGAAAAGAGCTCGTGCCTTCACACAAGACTCCTGACACACAGTCCATCTGGCCCGTGCCTCAACAGATGCTCCTGACAGAGAACTCCCACACACACACATGCACACACACACACACACACACACATATTATATAAGTGAAAACACACAGGTACTATACACACAAAAAGACTTCACACACACACCCTAAAAAATACAACAGGTGCAAATTGATACACACACGTTGAAACACACACACAGGCTTTTGCAGGTGCACACACACATGCACACACACACTCACACACACACACCCACACTCCTGCCTGCAGGTTTGTCCTTTTCATACCTCATAAGTCAATCAGTCCCTCCCACTCAGCCAGGAAAAGCAATTAAAGCGGTTCACAGTCAGCTCCCCTTCCTCCTCCTCCTCCTCCTCCTCCTCTCGCCAAAACAACATTACCTCCTCCCTCCCTCCCTTCGCCTCCCTTCATTTTGTTGCCTCCTCCAGATCCCAGATCGCAGGCATTATTACAAACCAACAAAAGAGGCACGTCTGGTTATTGTGGTCGCACACTTTTCCTGCACATTCCTGCACACATGAAGGCACATGTGCACAAAAGTCACTGCAGCAACACTGATGTAATCTTTAATGAGTTTAAACAGGGATTATTGAATCTCTTTTAACTTGTCAAACATGAGCTGGATTATTTAACTCAGCTGACATCCACTCGTTTAAGAAACCTGTGACTTGAACAGTTTTTATTTCTCTCTAATCTCAGCTAAATTACTTCCTGTTTCTCACGAGATCAGCGTAAAGCGACAAACATGGAGAGCCAGCAGAAGAACACACGAAGAAGCTGCATGTTTGAGTTATAAAATGGTTTTTAACTGTGAAGAAACCTGTTTGTTCTCTGAATCAAAGCAGCAAACACAAATCTGATCACCGCTGATGATCCTCGACATGAAGTCCGGCTGCTGCTTCGACACAAGAGTCAGAAAGTCACAAAAACACACACCAGTGTTCACAAAAACTTGTGTCACTCAGGTGCCGATGATGATGAAGTGATGAAACTCTGAAAACTCCCTCATGAAAGATGTTGTTTGCACCTCCTACATGCACATGGCTGTGCTGCCTTCTGTTCATGTGCAAAAGGACAATCTGAGAAGCTTTTGATCACATAGTTGAGCATTTAGCAGCCGAAGGATCAGAAGTTTTTTCAGGACACCAAACCAAAAACTAAAAGATTATCTGCCGGACAAAAACAAACTACAAATGAAAGCAGAAGTCACTCTGTTAGTTGTGTGGCGGATCTGTTGAAAATATTTAGTCCCAAGTAAAATAAAATTAATGGATAGAGCTTTAAAAATCAGTAATGTGACAAAAGCAGCACTGCTGACCTGCAGAAAAAGCATGAAAAGTAAACATTGACGAATGCTGCCGAGTGTGAAAAAAAAGCAGTTTTAAAAGACTGAAAGTGGCCTTTGGACGTCACGCTGCACCAAACTAAATGACTCCAAGCTTGTGAGTGCACAATCAACCAAAATTGCAGCTGAAACAAGCAACAGTGAGACGTCATGTTTTCGGCTTGTTGCTAGGATAAAAAAATGGTGATTGCTCTTCTTGCTCCTGAAGGAGCGAAGGAGTTTTTTTTGAATAAGAGGATGTGGGAACATGATGTTCTCTTGGGGAGAACAGAGCGCTGAGACATTTATCATCCAGCAGACATTTATCATCTCGTCAAAAACGCCGACCCTTAGAGAAGTCACCCCGAGGTCTGTTTCTGCCTCGTATAGTGAAGCAGTTCAGCTCGTGAAACCGAGGATGGTGACGATCATTTAATGAGCAGCACAGTTTGAGTTGAGGGTTGCAAACAGGGGCCATCGAAAGAGTCCAAAATGTGAACAGTGAGCAGAGAGGATCCAGATCCATTCACACCTGAAAGTCCGTACGAAGGTTCGTGTTTTTGTCACATTGTTTACATTTGATCCGGTCGTTTTCCCTTTCACGCTGCATTTATTCAAATGGACTAACGGACTTTACAAGACTTTAGCATCCAAACTTGTAGTGTGAAGACTCCTGATGAGTCTTTAGATATTTCACACCTGAAAGTCCGTACGAAGGTTCGTGTTTTTGTCACATTATATACAGTTTCACAGTTCGTGGGTTGTGTGTCTCTGTACTTTACTCTGATTGGTTTGTTGGCGTCTGATGTCAGCATGTTGATTATGTTTTGTTTTGTAGTTTGATCGTAGTTTTATGATTTTTTTTTTTGTTGGCCCTTAATAAAGTCTTCAGACCAAATTTTTATAAGACACTTGGTCTCCTCTTCCCTCCATGTAGTTCATCAGCTCATTTTGTGTTTTGGTAACAGTTACTTCGTTTTCTGTTTTCCGGGTAGTCTGTTGTAACTTCCTGTCTTTGGTACGAAGGTCCGAACCTTTTGCTTCCACACTGGACACAAACCAAACCATGATTCAGTTTGATCCGGACTTAGACCACGGACCAAAGTTCGGCTGCCTGGTTTGGACCACGGACTGGGAAGGTTTCACACCTGCTTTGTTGGTTTGGATTAAACAGAAAATTCCGAAAGTCCAGAGCAAACGAGGCAGGAGAAAAAGCTCCGTCACTTCTCACATCCAAACCTTTTAAAATCATCTATAAGAGCAGAGTCCTGTCGCCTTAAGAGTTCAATTCCCTGGGAGGCGTTCAGTTTTGTATTAATGCTGCAAGGATTCGCATCCCACTGGGGAAACCCGTGCTGAAAATACACGCAGTAATGGTCCTGTAAAGAGGCTTAAAGGAGAACCAGCATGTTGGTGAGGAGTCAATGTTATTTAACGTCTGTGTGGGAGAAAAATGTAGGAACAAAGCAAAGCAGGAGAATATCACAACTGTGGCTTTTTTTTTTTACTCTCACCGAGGCTCAATTAGCATGCTGCAGTGGGGCGAGAGCGAGGCCGCTACACGCCGAGCATCTAAATGTAGGAAATGGAAGCTTTAGAAGTTTTAATGGAGTGAGTGTGTTTGTGTGTGAGAGGGAGAGCTTAGCGAGGAGGGAGGGAAATGGAGAGATGGGCGATAATGCTGAGTCATATTGTGCCGAGTCGTCGTGACCCAGTTCTCACTCACATCCTATTTGCCATCACAATTTGTCCATTCGACACAGCGCTGGTACTTTCTCGGAGATGCAGCCCTTAATAATGCATGTCGACCCAAAGTGGAATTGGGCGAGTGGAGCCCCACAGGCTGAGAGATATTAAAAAACACATCCATTTCAGCGTTTTTCTGCACTCAGCTCGCACTTTTAATAAAATAACAGAACGTCGCGTTAATCCGGGGAAATGTTTTATTTTGTGACATAAAACTGGCAAAGGTCGGAGTCTGATTGTTTCAATCGTCACATATTTGTAACGGTTGGACAACAAGGCAGCGAACAGTCGAGTGTGTGAGATACACTTTGGAAAAATAACAGAAAGAAGAGTTTCCTTCAGTGGTGCAGGAGGTGGAGATGAAGCTTTTTGCTGTCGTGGCTGCTTGAAGATGAGAAGCCTGTGACTGCTAAATATAAATGAAATCCCCACGTTTTCCAAACTTTGTTAGGTCGTCTTTCATGTGACGCTTTAGCATCCAAACTTGTAGTGTGAAGACTCATAGTGAGTCTTTGGACATTTCACACCTGAAAATCTGGATGAAGGTTCGTGCTTTTATCACGTTGTAAACATTTGGTCCAGTCGATTTCGGTTTCAGAAACCTGCGTCATATTGCCATCAAGTTCGTAGGTTTCGTGTCTATGAACGCATCTAAGGGTGCTTTCGCAGCTCAAAGTTCGGGACATGGTCTGAACCAAGGTTCGTGTTTTTGTCACATTGTTTACATTTGATCCAGTCGTTTCAGTTTCAACCTGCAATTATGCAAACGGACTTTACATGACAAACCTTCGTCATATCGTTGTCAGGTACGTGGGTTGTGTGTCTCTGTACTTTACTCTGGTTGGTTTGTTGGCGTCTGATGTCAGCGTGTCAAAAATGTCTTGTTTTGTAGTTCGATTTCAGCTTTATGAGTTTTTTCCAGTTGGCCCTTAATAAAGTCTTAGGGTTAGTAACTGTAACCGTAACTTCCTGTCATTTGTACGAAAGTCCGGGAGTCCAAACCTTTGCTTTCACACTGGATACAAACCAAACCGTGATTCAGTTTGATCCAGACTGAAACCAACTCTTTTGGTTGGACCAAAGTTTGGCTGTTTGGTCCAAACCATGGAGGGTGGAGGTTTCACACCTGCTATTTTGGTTCGGATCAAACTGAAAAGTCTGAAAAGTCCATACCAAAGGAGGCAGGTGTGAAAGCGCCCTGAGAAACTGTTGAAGTAACCAAGAATAATTTGACCAATAAGATTCCCTGTGGGTGAAAATCTCCACTTAAAAATGCACAGCTTATCATGATGCATCAGTATATTTCAGCTTTTTCTGACTCTGTCCCCGGCGTCTCCTCTCCTACCTGACGCTTTTTTAAACCAAAACACATACTTTCACTGAGTGTTAACTTTAAACCTTGAACTCTTCATCAGAAGCTGCTTTCACTGTTGATGATCAAGGAATCAGATCTTATTCGAGTTTTTTTTTCTCAAAGCACAAGGCTCTCTGGGTAAATGTGTCAGCTAAACGGCTGCAGTTTTAAGAATTGGCACATTTTGGAGACGACATCCGCAGCCTCCCACGCCTCCCGTATCTGATCACATCACAATGAGGAAAATCAAGCTGACGCATAAAGAAGCTGCTGAGGAAACAAAACAGGCACATCACACCGCTGCTTTATCCTCGCCGGGTTCACACGCAGGTCTGCAGAGTCTGAGGGAGTCGCTGAAACCAGGTTGATAACTTCAAGGATTTGAAAACTTTTGACACAAAAGAGTCAATATCACCATCTCACCATCTGCATATGTGATTCTGCAGGGGAAAAAACAGCCTCTTGAACTCCAGTTAACTGATGGAAGTGTGGAAAATGTGTGAAAAGTCAAACAGAAATGCAGTTTTTAAACGGAAACTCTGAAGGGACTCATTTTAAACCTCAAAGGCTCCTCACAGAGCAGAATAACTATCAGATGGTGGCATTCGGGTGAGTTTGGGTCGCAGGGAGACATCAAACTTCTCTGGGTCTTGAGATGAATAAGTTTGGAAACCCCTGAAAGTTTGACCTTCACTGTGGAGATGATTGGATCTGCAGTTTGGTTTCATTCTCATGTTGTTAAATGGATGGTGCATCTCACACAGATGATGCTAAACGTCTGTGTGAGATGATTAAATAAATATCAAAACTGTTAAAAGATTCATGTTTACAGGTCAGCTCCACAAAATATCAACAACTCGAACAGAACTGAAGATATTTTGTGTTTAAACTCTTCAGATTTTCATTCAGAAGCTCCGACATAAAACTGAGGTTCAATCTGAGGTTGACTCATGATTTTTAAGAAACTCCTGCAGCTCATCTGAGTCCATCAGCGGCTCTTTAACTTGAGAAAAGGCCCTGGAGCGACACTCCGAGTCCCTTACCTGCCGACTTTGGATAACAGCATCCACCAAATGCTTAAAATGTAAATGCAGCTCCAAAGTGTTTCTCCTTCTGCCGCCAGTGTATTTTTTATTCATCACCTCCCAGCTGTCTCCTGCGGGCTGGTCGGACGCCTCGGAGGAATTGGCCGTGTACTTCGTAGTTTCAGGTCCTTTGGGAGCGAGAGACTTGCTTTTTCTGGAGGCCCGTGGCAGCTTCGCTCAGTAACATATTGTGCAATGTTTACCGAGGATTGCAGAAGTCATGCTGACTGCCCACACATCTACATATTCTACATATTTAAAACCGTGAGGAGGCAGTTTAAAGCAGCTCTTTAAGGATTCAGCAGGGTCGGAAATTCAGCTGTGTCATTTATGTTATTCAGAGAGGAACTTTATAACTTTTTCATGTCTTAAGGTGGTGAGAATATTTTGTAGTTGGAGAATCCAGAGGTGGAGCTGCGCAGGGATGGTGCCAAATGATCATTTCCTCACTTTAATGGCCTCATAAACACCAGGGCTGAGTCACTATATTTGATAATGTGATGACAATAGTTTATGACGGTTATAAGAGAGTTGCAGAGTTGATAATTAAGTCTTAAAAATATATCAGACCTGCTGTAAGAACTCTGTCTGACTTTTTGGGTGCATTTCTTTAGATTTCCTCTTTAACCCCTCCGCTGTGCATCATCTCTGCTGCAACAGTCGCAATTTTTACCATCTGCAGTGTCCTCTGAGTGCATTTACACATGCACTGTTAGTGTTTCCACGTGCAGATTTAAAATGCACAGTTTAAATGTTAGTACCAGCTGTGAATAAGCTCACAGGGATAATGTGGGAAATCAAGGATGATGTGCAGTCCAAGGGAACTTTTCTGCAAATCACAGAGTAAATTTTGACTTAAGAAGTTTCTGAAACCTGAGCACCTGCAGTTTTCTATAGATTTTCTTTTCGATGCTGCTCTAAGCTCTGTGTTTTTGTTGCAATCCATGTCTTCTGTGTTGAATCCAAGTGAAGCAGAAATCTTCTTTAACTCCTCCTCCTTTTTTCTTGTCTTCTGGAGGGATGGAGTGGATTTTAACCTCTGAAATCGATGATGGATCGCAGCCAGCAGAAGGATTTCCTCACATTAGTTAGTTTCATTAGAGGAACACATGTTCTTTCTGTTCTTTGGTCTTTTGCATTTAAATCTGACTTTTAAAACCTGATCGAACGGAACCAGTTCTGCCTGATGTTTCTCTTTGTCTTACTAAGTTGATCACAGTGCAGCTCCTTTTTGCAAAACCTGCTGCACAAATGTGATTTGACTGATTGATCGTCAGAAGTTGTGGCAGGCAGCCCTCCTCAGCTTCAGCCAATCAGAACTCAGCTTTGGATCTGACCTGTCAGCACAGGTTCAGTGGACACGTTCGACTTCCGATTCGCCTCAGTTGAAAATAAAGATTTAGACATATTTAGGCATGTTGGGAGGATCTGGGATATCCTTGTGTAATGCCTGTGTGTGTGGGGACTGTGTGTGTGTGTGTGTGTGTCTGTGTGTGTGCGTGTGTGTGTGTGGGGACTGGGTGCAAGTGTTGCGCTGTGTTTCTCAGAATGAGTCATAAATTCAGGAGACGCCCCCTCAGGCCTCGCTCACCATGGCACACTTGGTACATATGCACACAAATATGCATGCACACATACACACACACACACACAGACACACACACACACACATATATGGTCTTAAAGCCTTTTTGTACATGCCCACGCACACTTCCATGCATGCACGTGCCCACATGCACACACACACACCAGTTGACCTCAGAAGCAAAGCCTTTAGGCTGCAGATGTCTGCTTGCAAGAGGTGGTGAATATATGTAAGTGTGTGTGTGTGTGTGTGTGTGTGTGTTACCCCCTGACCCCTGCACACACCCTGCAAACACACACACTTCTGGCGCCCCTAACCCCAACTAACCTCACTGACACACACACACACAAAAGCCATCCGCCCCTCAAAGCTGCAGGGTTTTCTGTTCATCTGCTTCCTGTTTGGGTCAGTGGATCCCAACAGAACTCCTTTGTTTTGATTCCACAAGTGATGAGTTTAAGTCTTTTACTCTTAGACCTCATTGGTCGGGTGGTTAATTAAGCATGCATGTTCTCTTTTATTGCTGCTTCAGTTTTTTTTTTCTTTTTATGAAGTCACAGAAAGGAGAAGGGAGAACGAACCACACAGCAATCTGTTGACTTTAAAGTCATATGTGACCAACGTAAAACCTCACAGATCCACCAGCCTGGCTGCAGATGCATGTGAGGAGGTACTCACCTCACAAGAAGGGTACTCTAATACTCTGAATACTACTCTGAAAAGTACCCACATGTGTGTTTTGCCTGCAAGTATGCAGAGGACGTCACAGTGCAAGTGAAGGTTGTGTTCTGATGAATTACTTGCGAACTATAAACCTTCACTTTGTTCGATCGCCACAAGTCAAACAACATAAACTGTGCAAACTGTGCGAGGAGTTATTATCATCTTATTTCCACAACTGTTGATCATGTTAACCATCTTCTCCTGCAGATGAGACTTTAAATGAGAAATGATAAACGAGGCCTTTATCGTCAAGGACTGAAGACCATCCCTGCACAGAGGCCCCCATCCATCCTGTTTTATAATTATTAATCACATATATTTGCTCCCAAGGTCGAGGAAAAACCTCAGAGCTCACAAACTCTCACAGCAAGAAAAACCCCTGATATCGTCCTCATGAAACCGTTCATAGACTCCATCTTTGCAGTGCTGCACGCTGCCCTGCATATTTCCACAGACTCCAAACCACCAGACTCAACTGTTGTTGGTGATTATGCGGCCGTGTTTCTAACCAGCTGCAGGTTTGCCTTTGTTAGCCGTCGGTCCTCCGGGGGTTAATGACCTAGAATCCGTCATCTTCTAATCCTCGTCGAGATGAAAAGAGACATTGTTTACATACATCTGCCTTCAAAGGGGAAGGCGCCCAAATTAGAAGCAGCAAGTCAAACAGTATGCAGATGAGGCAGCTGAATGGGCTGAATAGACGACTGCCGACTGGAGGCACGCATGCCTCCCTCCGCCTCCCCCGTCGTGTCCTGTGGGTGAGGATGGAGGCTGGAGGGAGGCAGCAGAGGCAGGTGCTGTCCTCCCCCCCTGCAGAGCTCCTCCATTGTGGGTCCTCCTCAAAAAGGACAGCTGTTGTGTCTCGCACCCCCTCCAGTGTCGGCTGTCATGTGTGTGTGTTGGTATGTCTGGATGTTTATCACAGTCTGTTTTATAAAGTTCATTTTTGTGTAAAAGAATCGAGGCGCTGTTGTTTTGCACTCAGCTGTTCTGGATCTTTGGCCCTGAATAATTGCTGATTTTCCCTGGGGGTTGACATACTTCCCTCTGCTTTCTCTCCATCTTTTTCTTGACCTCTATGAATTTCTGGCCTCTCTTTCCATCACCAATATTCAGTGTTTTTGCATTTGCACATTCAGTTTATAAAACTTTCTCAGAGCTGCTGAATGCATGAGTTGAACTGCAGTTCAGACTATAATTCAGTATAATATAATACAATATAAGATAAACCTGACTCTCTTGCCTTAAACTTATATGGTGCTTATCATTATCGTAAATTGTTTTGGTTAGCTAGCAAGAACCTACAAGACAACAGGAAATAATGTTAGGTGTGTTGCACACAAATAACCTATTAATTACACATCTCTGCTATAAAAATCAAGCTATCTGTGCATTTTATGCTACTAATACAATTAAAAGTGTCCTTTTTGTATTAATGTCCAAAACTTAGATATAGCATGTTGCAGACTACACACTATTCAAGAAGCTTCACCATGATTTAGCCTTTATTTGACTAAACCAAGACCAAAACAAAGCTACTGACCAAAAATAACATTATTATATACTCATAATTATTACTAAAAATAAAAAAAGCCATTCTTCTTAGCTGGTAAACTTTACTTTTCCTGGCTGAAACCAACTTATGACTGTTAAGCTTGTTTACATGCTAATACTAGCATGTAGCAACTTAGATTAGCATGTTAGTTAGCCTGCAGATTTTCAAAAAGTATAATGGGGTCTTAACTGAATTAGAAAAAAATAAGTTATAGGTTTTTTTGTCATTTTTTCCCTAGAACTCTTTATTACACTTAAACTATTCAACTCTTCTCTTTAATCTTTCCCCAAAAACACACACATGCAGCATGTTAGCAAAGTAGTAGTATTTTTTTTTTTTATCAGCAATCAGTGTATTTACACATCCTGCTATAACGGTGCAGCATTAGCATTCCTTTTGAGTCATGTTTATGTCCAACTGATGAATGTTCAAATGTTCCACTTTCTTTATCAGCTAATTGCTTCGTCTGTTTGCCGTTTGGTGCTTTGCAGTTAACACCAGCATTTGTTCACTGCAGGAAAAAAAGGGTCGATGAGTTTTTACTGAGAGAATCACAGAGTCAATGTGCAGTAACAACAAAAAATGAGCTAAAAAATGCTGGGAATGGTTGAAGAGCTCCAGAATTTGTGAAAATTTTCTGCATTTGTACCAACAAGCGAGCACTTTTACACTGTTAAATCATTAGATCCGTTACAGAAACTATTGATTAGTGTAGCTTAAATAGTCATTGGCTTTGCCCAATCTGTCTCTTCCTTCTTAACCCCATCCAGCACCCACAACACCTCATTATTCCTTCCTCTGTCTACTTTATCCCCTCTTTCCATCTCTCTTTACTTCTCAGATCTCCTTTTTTAAAAAGCTTTAGGGGTAACAAGCGTGTCCAGGGTTAAGATGAGCCCCCGGTGGGCCAACAGTCTGCCCTTTTGTCTTCTCCCAGAGCCCAGATGCCTCTATTCGCTCCTCCGGTTTGTTGGAATGACCACATCGGCATCAGTGGAATGGCACCAGGAATTCTTTTGTGCTCGCCCTGTTTTGCCTCCCCCACGCTGGCAGCCACTGTCACCACCCCTCCACTTTGCTAATTTAATCAGCTCAGGGTAGAGAAACACGCAGCTTTGGTAAGAACTTCATTGTTTGGCCCAAATCTAAGCAGACAGCTGACGGGGAAATAGTTACATGTCCGTGGGAATGTGTGTGTTTTTTCAGTCTCCACATACTCTGAAACTTATTTTGGTTTGCATGTAAATTACAAACTTGTAGATATTTTTGTTTGTGAACTGTCTGGTAGGTTTGCTGCTCAGTAGCATGTCACATTTATTATATATTGAAGTTTTAGGTCCACATTTCAAACTGTTTACTAATTCTTATCTGTATGCAGTGTTTTCATGCTGGGAAAGTATTCTGGAAATGTCAGTGTGCATAAAAAACACTGAGTTAGCCGTAGACGTCCACTATTATCCCACACTGCATTGCACAATAACAGAGGAGAAACTCACAGCCTAAAAAGGGAAATTGGGATTTTACACATTTATTGATGGAAAAAATACATTATTTGATAAACGTCCACTAGCACAAGTGTAGGACAAGATAGGCATGGGTCTGGTTTGGTGAACGGATTTGGTGAATGTTGCATTCATATCACTTTACATAAGCCATGCCATGCTAGTGGCACTATGAAGTAGATGCTAATGTCATCATGCTAACATTCTCATAATGACAATTCTAACACTGCTCATGTAAAACAGGTGTGTTAATTGTATTAGCTATCTTAGTTTAGCAATTTAGTATGCTAACACAATTGTTAGCAAAAAATACAGCATAATTGAGGTCCAAGTGTGCAAAAAACAAATAAACAGCCATCTGTGTTAATTAATGAACTCTCTTAAGAGCTTAAACTATGTAGCTAATTTTACTGCTAAGACCAGAAAGTAGCAACCTAGATTAGCAAGTCGGCTAGCCTTAGATTTGCTAGTTAGTGTAAAATGTCATTGGTTTGCGGGTATTTGATCATTTAAGCCAAAGAACTGGTTATTAAAAAAAAAACTGATGTGCTAAAGAAAAAATTTAGAGAATTGCCAAATCAGCTCATTACGGCTCTATCGCAAATATCTGAGAGTTGCTGACTCGATTCACTGCAAACTGTTAAAATCTATCTTATTGTGGAAAGTCAGATGATCTCAAAAGTCAAGTTTGTTATTTGAGAGTATATAAAGTCTTTATAAAACTTTGTGCTCATCCATCAACTATATTTTGTCATATTTTTTTGGATAAGTGACCATTTGAACCTGCAGTTCAAGAATAAAATTCATTGGCAGAGTTATTTCTGGTAGTCTACAGTGGATCATGACAACCTGGACAAAATGTGGTAGTTCAAATAGTAGTTATTGGGATGTTTCAGTCTGGACTAAAGAAGTTGAATTTGAGCGTCATGTCACACTGTCGTTGTTCAAATCACTCCATTTTCTCCTAATTTAACTTCCTAAACTCAGCTCTTTTCAAACTGGTAATTAAAGTTTCTTCTAACCTCCGGACCTCTGATCATGTTGATTTCACGTTGTAAGACAATAAAACATTAGACAGCAGTTTAACAACAGGAAACTGACACCCTCTGTCTTGGGATACCGAGGGGAAATTTATCACACTAATTTAATTAAGTCAGTATTAAATGTCAACTGTCATTAGCTTCGTGGTTCATTACATTATTAAAGCTCTATTACTTTAGCTGCTGTAACGATGCTTCAAGTCCCCCTGCATGTCATTGAGAGCTTAAAGGCCATGTTGGGAAAGAACATGCACTTACAATAAAAGCAATTATTATATTTTAACGCAAAAAACATTCACATTTTCATCAGTTTTTCACACATTAAACAGGCAGAACAGGAAATACATGTTTAGATGAAAGCTGTCACTTCAGGACTTCAGTGCTGACTTCTTCTGTCAAAACACAATCCGCCTCCAAGGCGCCCAACCACGCCCGCCAACCTTCATCCATCGCCGTCCCTCATGATCGCCTCTGACAGCCCGATGGTTAATGTGTAAGCGAGCTCGTAGCCGAACAATAGCTTTAAAATCGGCCTCACGTGCAGCCAGGCGACGACACACAACTACAAACTAAGCGGCGTGTGCGTCAGAGCCGATGGTCATTTTTTTCCTTTCAAGGCATCGATTCGCACCAGACATCAGCCTTCAACGACAAAAGTGATGAATGGCCGATTAATGTGGCAGGGATACGGAGCAAATCAATTTCTGGTGACCTGCCTTGTAGCAGTGACCCAGAAGGCATGGTGTGTGGGAGTGAGCGTCATGGGGGAGGACGGGGGAGGACGGGGACGACCCACAGGGGGCTGCACCTGCATTATAGGACCATTTACATTTTTAACATTTATTGTTTTTATTGATCGAACAGGAGGAGGTGCGGGGTCAATGCCTGGTCTATACATGCTGCAACATACAGATTGAACCTTATAAACCTTTTTGTCTCCGTGGATCGATCCTAAATCCATCATCCATTGTTATCCAGTGGTCACTGCACCTAAACCAGTGTGACCAGGATCCTATGAGATTTCAGTCTCCACCAGAAAAATGGCCTTCAGTTCAAAACCTGACGATGACCTACTTGAGTTTACATTTTACTCCTCTAACCGAGTGATGACTGTAAATAAAGATTGATGACGCATCTCTGCTTCTTGCAGCTGTGCAGGAATAAAGTTCAAATATCCTTAAGACAGACGCTGTTTTTTTTAAAGCTTTTCTACATTCAGCTTCACTCTCCTTCCCCATGAAACCAGGTCACAGACTGAGGATTCTTGTTCTTAAAATATGACAGCAGTTACTTTGAGAAGAACAGCCTGAAAAAAGAACAACTTTTACTTTTCCAAACAAATTCAGGTTTAGGGGAAACCCCCTAGAGGCAAACTATGATTTTTATGAAAAAACAATGTTGGCTTATGTTTAACTGGTCTGAACTTTGCAGTTGTGACTTGGTTGTAAAAAAATCCATACTTGAGTAATGTGAAAATACCATTTGAGACACCTGCTCGAGTAAGAGTAAAGACCACCAGATGTGGCCAGGGGTTTCTGTTGGAAGCTGCTTCTTCTTCTGGGATTTTTTTCCATCATCATTACTTTGTGGTCGAAAGGCAGCTGATGCTTCTTTGTCTTCCAGGTTGCTGCAGTTTAACATCTGCAGCAGACGTGTTTCCTCCTGCTACACTAAACCCCCACATTCAGAGCAGACTAGTCATTACAGAGGTGTAAATGGCAGATGTAGCAGAGTGGATTACTGGTTTAAAAATAAACCGGAGTAAAAAGTAGAAATGCAGTTTTGAAAAAAGGAACTTATTGCTCGTTTCTTGTGATGCATTACCACCCGTTTCTGTTCGTCTGAAACTGCAGACCGTCCAGGGAGGGACGCCGAAGCGTTTAGCTCCCCCTCATTAACTACCATCAAGGTGCCTTTGAGCAAGGTGCTTAACCCCCCACCGCCGCCGTGCATCTGCTCAGTGGTCAGCGGCACACGACTTTGGCTGCACCGGGCGAATCCCAGATGTGGGTGTTTGTGTATTAATGACTCTAATGAGCAACAACATCACAGAAATCATTTACAGCTGCAGGCTGCAAACGAGCTCATAAACTGTTCATACTGTAAACACACACACACACACAGATATCGCCTCTGCAGCCACTTTTTGTCAAACTGTTCAGCCATTTTCCTCTCAGTGTGACTCATGGGAAGTTATGTGTTAATGAAGAGTTTATCATGTGATAATCAGCTATTGCTAATATGCTTTATACCCAAAGACCAGAATTGTTTATCAGTGTAATAGCAGCTTTTATATTTGAACTTTATTTTGTTTTTTCTTTTACCTTTATGCGCATACCTGTTTATTTTCACCATGACACCCTCACACACATTATAAAAGCACATGTACGTAACACACCGTGTCTCACAAACATCGCACATAACTTAAAATACATACTTTTTTTCTTAAAGGAGTAATGTCACAGTAAATACTTTTTCTTTCTTTCTGTTAATACCATTTCAATGTTTGTTCATTTACTGTGGAGCTGCAGTCCATTTAAGCCTATATTAGCTTAGCTTAGCTTAGCATGAGGACTGAAAGCAGGGGGAAGCTAATCCAAAAATACAAACATTAACCTACAAACATTCCTGGACGCCAACACTCGTTTGGCTGCAACTATTTCAAAACGATTTCCAAACAATCTTTTATAACTTAAACAATGAACATAATTGTTTTGTTGTTTTTATTTTCTGTTTTAGTAACTTCATAACTGCGTTTGATGATTTTTGTTCTTTGACCACTCGAGGGCAGCAACTAAAAAGCTGTAAACACAACAGTGAAATATTAACATCATGCAAATTTGGTACGGTTGACAAACAGCTCAGTATTATCATTTTTCTGAGCTGTGTTTTTCTGTCCACTGATAAAAGTCCAATATTCACACGGTTTTAGCTCTGTTTTTGTTACCTGACCTTGAATCCGCCCGCCTCACTGAGTTCACTTGGTTTCACTTCAGCAGAAGATGGAAACAGAATTTAACCAGCTGACATTTCAATCTGATACAACACAACTGTTTTTGGACTCTGTCACTTCCAGGTAAAAATACTTGGCTCTTAAGCTGATAAAAACTCCATCATATTCACCTTGTTCACTAAGAACATCAGCATGTTGTGACTGGAAACATATGAGAGTGTTAAACCAATTTAAAACAAAAACATGAGCCAGAAGATGTTAAAGAGCTCCACAGAGCCATGGAA
Source organism: Ctenochaetus hawaiiensis (assembly GCA_029783645.1). Taxonomy (NCBI): domain Eukaryota; kingdom Metazoa; phylum Chordata; class Actinopteri; order Acanthuriformes; family Acanthuridae; genus Ctenochaetus; species Ctenochaetus hawaiiensis. Next base: position 2,191,867 of record JAPZDY010000007.1, on the reverse strand, counting down.
CTGCAGAGTTAGTGTCAATTCTCCATAAAATTTACACATAATAGACATTTAATTAAGTTTTATGTCACCTCACACTCATTAAAAAAATCTGCCATTGTGTGAAAAGGAGTTAATAGAGTGTAAAAACGAGACAATGGATCGTCAAACTTGACGATGTCTTCACAATGCAGCCTGCTTTAAGAAGCTGAAGCTGACAAAGAGGGTCCGCTGTGTTTTCCTGCGTCGGGTCGCTGTAACACTCGGCTCGTCCTGTCAAAGCCTGGACTCCAACACTTCCTCACTGTGTCCTCACTTTCCACTCTGCTGCTCCTCCTGACACAAACCAAGAGAAATCTACACTGTGGGAGACGATTAATGGGGTTCAGGTGCTGTTCTCTGTCTCTCTTTGTCTCCTCTTCGCCTCATGACTTCGCCTCCACCCTCCCTGTTCTCCACCAGGATACGAACACAAGCTGGTTTATCAAAATCACTTTATTTCTCAAGGTCAGAAAAAGTGAAACAAGTCACTTCTGGATGTTTCTGAGCTCAGCTCTGACAAATGATGAGCAGATTATCCTCTTTGAACCTCCAGTCGAGGTTTGAATCGCTCAAATGTGCCACTAATCTGTTTGTGTGACCAGCTCTTGAACTTTTAAGGTAAGATGAGGCTTTATTGATCCCTCGCAACATGCAACATGACTCTGCCTTTCTTGTTCGGCTCTGCATCAGTCCGGATGAACAGGGAGTAAAAATGAGTTACCTGGACCAGCTGAAATGAAAATTAAATGAAAAATTGAGTAAAAATGAAAAACTAAAACCATGTGAAGTGTTTTCCAGCAAATGTACTTGATTTTTTACAGTTTGTTAACGGTTGTTCTGGCAAAAGTAGTGGCAAAAAATCCTCCAGCAGCTGCGTTAGTGAGTAACCAACCACATTGGTTTCGACATGCAATACATCAGTCCTGCCACTAGAGGCCTCTCTATCAAAACAATGAGTATTCCATGGTTTTTAAGTTATATTTAGTCACATTTGCCAACTTCTTTCCTTGCTCTCTGACTGGTGTAACCCTGGAAATGTTTCTTTGAAAAGAATTACAGATTTCTTTTTAAGTTTGAATATTAATGGAAACATTTGACTGTAAATACACAACTTAACATCCTTTGAAACAAAGACCTAGCTGCTTTTTTGACATTTTAATTTGGAAATGTTACATACTTTATTTTAAAGAAAATGCTGGAAATTTTGGCAGTAAAAGGTGCTGAAGAAGCAAAGGAGAACCCTTCCTCCTCTTCCTCCTCTTCCTCCTTCACCTCCACCTCTTTCATGAAGTCTTGGTTTAATATCTTTCTATTCACCAGCCAATTTCCCTCCTGTTCCTCTTCCTCTCTCTTTCTCTCCCCCCACCCGCCGTCCTCCATAATAAATTCAGGAAGATTAATATTTCATCTGCCACTTCACAGCGCTCTCCGGCAGCGATGTGGAAGAGTAGGAAGCGAGGGTACCGTGTTAGTCACATGGTCTCCTGTGCAGACTCGGTCATCACTCACGTGTTTATTATGCTGAGAACATGCGATTATATTCAGCTCTCTCATTATGCTCAGGATTAATTCAGAGAAAACACACAGAATAAAAAGTTGTCTTCAGAAATTATCATGTAAACTAGGGATTAAATGAAAGTAGTTCTGTGTTATTGTTTTCCAATCTGATGGAGGCTCCTGCGCTGAAGGTTCTAGATGACAAAATCTGTTCTTCAGTATTTT
>JAPZDY010000007.1:2167527-2178665 GCA_029783645.1 Ctenochaetus hawaiiensis | reverse complement strand
CACCAACCAACACAACACTCAGCCAGACTCTGGTGATTCACACTCAGTAGTTTGATTTTGTCAAACAAATTAAATGCTTGTAACTGTTGCTGTTGTAGTAAAAACTGTTGCTGTTGTAGTAAAAACTGAACCGTTTGTTTGACCAAGAGGTTTTTTTATTTTTTTTTACAATGAAAATGACAAAATAATCTAAATTCAAAGACCAATGAAGCTTTTTAAAGTTTTTAAACACATGGGTCCGGCGTTGTGGTCAATAGATACACCTGAAATCATTACTGTATATTAACTCCTTTTCAGTACATTTAGTTTTAATGTAGTATGTTAAGATCTGTAATTAAAGGAGAAAGTATGTACACAGAGACAAAAGAAACAAAACCGACTTCAGCCAAAGCTAAAGATGAATTTGATGAATAGCAAGGCATTTTATATTTTTTAATGATATCATTATAATAAAAAATAAAGCCATAATAGTCTCATTGTCGAAATCATTAGACACTGTAACAACCCCATTCAGGACTCCCCTTTTTGTTTTTACATCAACAGTTTGATTTTTCGGTGTTTTGAGCAGCAAATCTGAAATTTTATTTTGCTCCATTATTAGAGGTCTTAGCGAAAGACTCAAAAATATCTGAAAATTACAGCAGTTTACTTGACAACATGAAGAGCACATAGATATATAACTGGCCTACTTAATGTCTTTATAATGACTCTTCTCTGTCTGCACTTGACTGAAAGTCTGTAGGCTGTCGTCCATCATCTGAAATTCTACTGTATTTCATCATAACACCTGCTTTTAGCTGATCTGAAGACTTTAAATGAGAAGGGACTGCAGGCCTTCACATGCTAGTGACTAACCTTGTAACTATTCAGCCATATAGTGTTTCCATGGAAGGTACCATGAACCGGCCCAGGATTGCCCGGATCTGTCACATACAACATCTGACACATAAAAATGAGGCTCTGATCATAAATTCGAGTCAAAGCTTCAGGTAATAAAACAAGTCTTTGCTTCATTCTGAGATTTTTAGAATTTGTTCTGATTGACGACACAGTTCTTTACATGTTTGATATAAAAACAATGATTATATAATGTATAATGTACATAATGTCTCCTACTGGCATTACTCATACCTCCCCCTTTGCTGAATATTTCCACATTTACTTCAGCCTGCAGTTACCTGCTGTAGCTGCAGCACGTTCTGCAGCAGTTATCTTAACTTATGCATTCATTTCAGTATTTTCATACCATTTGCACTGCATATAATGCATTCATCTCAGTGGATTTACATTTGTCCACCACTGTTAGCCTTGCACTAGCTTTTTATCTCTGGCTATTTAAAATTAAAATTAAAAAGTCATGTTAAGGTGTTAATATGCTGAATTATCATAAGTATCCTAATTTCTAGTATACTTTTTGTTTGCCACAGAGGATATTTTATACCTTTTCAAAATCCAGTGGAAAACTTTTAATTTTCTTCTTGTTACTTGAGCCAGGTTTCTGCAAATATCCTGGCTGACTTTCAAGAAGAAGTTATTCCTGCAACTATCTGTTCCTAGGATCAGTCGTTTCACAGGAAAACTGATTTTGCAGAAATAAGTGAGAACTGCTGGTCCAATTTGATCCGTTAAGGCCGATAATGTGCTGTTTGTCTTTGCTTTCTTTGCCAGATATCTGTGACTTGTGTAGTTTGCTTGTAAAAGTCAGCTGTAAACGGCTTTCACTCTCATAATTGAGGAGTCTTGACATTCTTGATGCACATCTAACACTACTAAAATAATTGATTGGTCTTGCTGTTTAAACACGTTAGTATGATGGTCTATAAATTTGCATATAGTGGTGAACTTTTGCTCTAACTGTCGGCAGTCCTCTTAAACGTCCGTGTGTGTTCTCTACATGTGAGAGCCTGTGCTTGATGTTTTCTGCAGTGATTTGTGGTGCAGAGCAGTTATGATGTTTTATGGTTTAATTGCTCCTCTGCCGTGCTGCTGCTGCTCCTGCTGCTGCTGCTGCTGCAGTGCTGTCGACATGGACACGCCCAGCCTTCCCTCTGCACGTCGCAGTAGGATATTTTCACAGGAGGTGGGCACCTGCCTCAGCTTCCTCACTGATTGTTTCCAGGACCGGGGGCCTCTATGGTCCTGACATTTTTTGCACTGAGGTAACGTTTCCTTGCATTATGGTCGCAGAATAGCTCCCCTTGTCCATTGTGCTGCACGTTAAAACTCCTTATGGATTCATGAACAGTGTAGAGGGACAGCAGAGGGAGGGAAGGAGGGAGATTCCGGGGAATTCCAGCGGCATTCCTATCAGATTGCCTTCCTCACTCTTTTCTTCTTTTCTTCTTTCTTTCAGCAAAAATCACTGCAGCACTGTGGTGTCAAGGTCATGTCAGAGCTCCGTGCATGACGCATGATATTAGCCAGAACTTGCAGCTTCATGAGCATCGAGATAAGAAGCGATTAGATATCAAGAAGAAAGAAAATCTGTTTTTTGGGGAAAATTTAAGAGTATTTCATGAATGTTTGAAAATGAAACTGTTTTAAATTGGGAGCTGCATTGCTTATTGATTGATATGAAAGTTGCAGCTGTTTTAATAGACAATAATTTTAGTCATTTTTAAAGTAAAATGCCAGACATTCCCTGGTTTTCACTTCTAAAATGTAAAGTTTGCTCCCTTTTTTCTTGTCATTTATGACGGTAAATTAAGTCTTTTGGTCTTGAGCTGTTATTTGGACAAAAGACAGAATTTAAAATGGTCACTTTGAGTTCTTGGATATTGTGATGGGCATTTTTTACATTTTTTTTTTACATTTTATGGACTGAATGGCAGTAGTTGGGTTTTTTTGCATCTGAAACACAAATGCAAACATTAAACACTTTGCCACTGAGACGTTTGGAGAGCTCTGTGACTACATGCTGCATCGAGTTTCAGAGCAATTTGACCAAGAATCCTCAGACAAAGTGGCTGCAAATAATGCTGCCTCTCCGCTAGAGATCCGAAGATCCAAAGAAGAAAAGAGACAAAAGAAAAAAGACAAACAAACAGAATCAGAGTTTAAAAGGCTTCTTGTGTGTGTTGACAGTAAACAGAGAACAGAGAGTTTGCAGTGAGAGAGGAGCAAAGATGGAGGGTCAGTGTGAACGCCGTCGGTCTGATGATGGAGCAGCTCCATGTGTTTACACCGGTGCTGCTTGGTTTGACTCAAAAGCCTCAAAGCCACATTCACCTGTCTGTCGCTGCTTCAGATCATCCAACCACCCGCCCGTTTACCAGTTCATCACTTTCAGAGAGGGGTGGACAAAGTGCCCTGAATCCCTACAGAAGCAGCAATAACGCAGTTTAAAGTCACTTCAGTGTCAGTGAAGCATTTGAAATCAAAACTGTTCAAATATTTCTTGATTCAAGTCACAAAATGTTTTTTATTCCGTTTTTTAACAATGCAGCAAGTTGTGTAGTTTCTACATCAGATGGTTCGACATGTTTTCCAGTAAATGCATCTTAAACAATCCTTCTTATCCTGCATCCACGCTTTGACTTTGCAAGATTAGATCAGATGACGTCTCATGAGCAGTGCAGCTCCTAGAATACCACCTGATTGTTCTCCTGCCCTTTATGAATGTTCGAGAAAAACTATATAAAGAAATATAAAAGCTGGCAGGGAGAGCGTTTCTCCGTTTCAAGACAGTAGCCGGATCGGGTCCAAGTTGAGGAGGAAGGTTGCGCAGAGGGAAACGTGGAGTGTTGGAGGAGAAGGCCTCTGCTTGGATCAGCTCCAGAGCCTCAGGTCTTTAGTTTTCCGACAGTACCTGTGATGTTAAATCACTGCAGCCTTAAATCATCTTGGCATCGGCTGCTTGTACGAGCACCTGTGTAATTGGCTCTACGTGTTACAGCACCAGAAGTCACGGCTCATGAGTGAAATATTGTGCATGCAGAGTGTTTATTATCCTAAATGCTGCGAGTTTTATAAGTGATGTCCTTTTTTCATGCAGAATCTGTGTCTGTGTGCCACATCTGTGTGGTGTGTGTTTGTGTATTTGTGCTGGTGTTGGGAGTGTTCGGCTGCTCCACAGAGCACACAGGAACATTTTCCCACTGCTCCGTGGAGCCGCCGTGCTGTTGTCGCGAACCCGCAGCCGCGCTGGTCATTGTATTTGTGTCCTGTGTATCACTTCCTGTGTCAGATTGTGGATTGTTAGCGAAACAATGGTGTGTTTCGCTTTGAAAGGACACCTCAATCATTTAGCACTAGGCTGTAAACGCAGACGTATACAGCGCTGTTGCTCTGAGACAATATGTATTTTTCCCCCCCCTGTGCTGTCACTTGAATGCAGCCTGAGCTGACAGTCGACGTAATGAATCATAATTTAGATATGAGCATAGCCCTGATTTTTTTTCCCTCCAGCATCTAAATGAAATACAATGAACTGCAACCGGCATTCACAGCGTTCTCCATCAAGCCACAAGGCGCCAGCTTTCTCAACCCCTCCCATCTCTGTTGATAAAAGAAAGAAAAAGGCAAAAAAGGACAGATCTCCTCGGTGATAATGCAGGCAACAATGTGTGTTTCCAGTGAAAAGAAAAGATTTATTTCTTTCTCCTGGTGTTACAAAACAGCCTGCCTATAAAAGGGGCTCACTTCCTGTGTATTGAGCCGACGTGGGGTGTCACCTACTGTACTTAACCAGAAATATTCGTGTGAGCAACAGCAAACATGCACACCTCCACAAATATGCAGTCAAGCACACACTTGCCGCTCCTGGTTGCGGTTGTGGTGATGGTAGAGAGAATGAAGCCTCTCCCGCATCCCGGCTCACCTCCCACCGAGGATGTTATGCCAAAGAGAAAAAAAAGAAAAGAAATCAAAGAAAAATGTAGGCCAGCGAGGACTTTGTCAGAAAAAACAACATGTTTAGACCGAATGGCATTCTTCAGGTCAGGAAGTCAGTTTTTATTAGGCTTCAACATGTTGCTGCTGCTGCTGCTGCGCAACAGTCAGTTCAGCCGTGTACTCTGGTCAAGTACAGTATCCAAGTATTGGTTGTATTTGAGTATTTTTTCTTTGGAAGTCATGTTTTTTTCATTTTTTTAATGGTTGTATTTGCAAGTCACTTTACATATTCTGATTTTCACATTTATATTGAGTTACGTTCATGCAGTTGTTATTATTTTTGCAAAGTTTTCATTTTACCTTCAAAATAAGTCACGACATTCTGTATTAAGTTTAAGACAAAGATGAGATTTTTCGAGCTCCTTCAGGTACAAGCTCATCATCTCCAAGGGGATTTCTCACTTGAGTATTTAACTTTTGAGAATGGACAACATGAAAATCTGACTTCAAAAACTCCATTTGTAAAGCCAATGCTCTAATTTTTTTACCATAAAAATTAAAATTAGATTTAGACGAGTGAGCATGTAAAGATTCAAACAACTGTTGTTCCTGTTTGGATGTAAAATTCTGGTGAAAATTGGGTAAATTAAATTTAATCCTGTGATTTTTTTTCTAAAAATCAAACTAAAAACAACAAACAGCTAGATTTTTATTACTTTAAAGTTAGACCCACCACAGATAATAGGCTAAAGTTAAGCAGTTATTGAGTTTATTAAAAAATATATCACTAGTTTGAATGCAATGCAGTGAGAAATTCTTCTGAGGTCGCCCACAGCCGAGCTGAAATCTTTCCATCAAAGAATGCAGAAGGTTCATTCACACCCAGAGTCCGTAACAGCCAGTGAAAAACAGAGAGAAAGTGATGATTCTTCCACCACTATCAGCTTCCACAGCAGACATGAACCACATGGACAACACAAAGACCCTGTGCAGATAAAAAACACACAGATCTGAGATCAGATCTGATACACATGATTCATGCCATCCATTAGAAACTACTGCAAGAGTTTTACTCCCTTAAAGAAGGTCTGTGCTTTAAAGAGTTTGAATCGACTCAGCTCCAGAATCTGTCTTTTTTTTATCACATAACAGGCATTAAGTGACATAATTCAAGTGTCACTTTATGTTTTTTTAGTGTTTTTCCACTAAGATTCAGGCAGAGAGACACTCAGAGACTCACAGAGACCAAAGTCCTGGTCTGTCCCCCCCCTCTGTTGACCCTTTGACCCTTCACAACTTCTAAATCTGCTTTAAAAAGAGACATTTTTCCTCCCACTAATTTGTCTCTGTCAGTAGTTTAGTCTTTATATACTGTCAGTGATGTTTGTGCTCAGGTCAGTGTTTTAGCACACACACATATATGTGATCCTCGTGCTCATTGATCTGAGCTCTCAGGTGTGCAGGAAGCCTCATCGTCACCTTTTGAAAAGCTTCCTCAGAGCTCACAGAGAGCCTCTTGAGCTCACGCAGGTATTCATTTGCAGTGATTACCTGTGGCTTCACAGAACCTGCACCACCTCCAGCCAGCAATCTCAGACGGAGGCCTAATTGACACTGTCTGTGATGAGGGAGGGGGGCAGAGCTGCTTGTCGTTTTGTTCCTTCCTCTTTAGAGCTGAGGGCTCCCCACCCTGCAGAGCTTAATGAGATGTTTACATGGAGCTGGGTGTGGGAACCGGGGCCCATATGCTGCTGTGTAAGATGACAGGGACTTGCTTTGTGTTTTTGCCCTTGTTAAGAGGTTTTAGTGCTGAAATCAGAGCCTGCGGCCTCCACCGACCTGCAGCGAGGTGAGAGACACTCGGCGTAACATCTGCTATCAGTCAAAGAGCTGAGGCTTAATGAATCCTGTTAAAACCACCATGAGAGATGGATTTTAATCTGGTTTCAGCATTTCATTTGCTCAGTTTAACAGATTTTATTTCACTTTTAATGAATTTTAGAGAAGTCAGTTCCCATATCATGTTTGCAATGGCTGTGTTTCATCACTTTCAGTTTCTTTGTTTTATTGTTTTGTAATTGTTAGCTGTTTGTTGCGCAGTAAAAAAAAGCATTAATAAATTGTTGAGGAATTAAATCTTACATCTGAGCCGTCTGTGAGAAGCTTCTCCAGTCTGAATCAAAACATGATCATGTCTAAAGTTTTGAAATCTTAGTGACTTTCTGAGTGATTTAGAAGCTTTTCACACCATCTTAGCAAATTTATTTCTAAAAAGCAGCAGGCAGTGATGCAGTCCACAGCTCTCTCTGCGAAAACAAAGAAGTTCAAATCCTGGTTAGGTAACCGCCTGACATGCAGTCGGTTTAATCGCTGTGTGAAGTTGATGTCATATTGCCAGTTTTGGAAAGTTGCAGAAATTGTTGGTCACACACACACCCCATTCCTTCATCAGAGGGATGCTGGGAAATGCCTAGAAACCTTTTACAATAGGAGGCGTCCATGAGGAGTCATCATCATCATCATCATCATCACATGCTTGAAATACCTCAGCTGACTCGTGTGAAGGAGCAGCAGCTCAACACTGAGCTCCAATCTGTCTGGTCTCAGTCCTTCAGTCTGTGTTATAAATGACTGTTAGAATTTAGATGAAGAGCTTCACCTTCAGACTCAGCTCCCTCTCCTCAACATCAGTCCAGTTCTGTGCCGCCTCTTTTTAAGTCTTACTCTGTTTCACCCTCACACATCAATGAGAGTTTAAGGAATTTTGACTCCATATCTCAGATTTGGAGACGTTGATTCTCATCCTGACCTTTTTGCAAACTCCAAAATGCATCAGTGGACACTGGAGGTTTATTTGCTTCGATTAAAATTTAAAATCAGGACTTCTTACAGGAAAAAAAAGTCCTACTTGTTGCTATAAAATCCACTTAGTCAGATAGTGCTCCTTTGGTTTTTCTTCCTCCAACGTTTCAGGCTGAACGTGATCAGTGTAATCTTTCATTAACGTCTCTGACAAACCTGCGTCACACTCAGAGAAAGACACTTGGACAGACAGACAGATGGACAGACGGACGGACGGACAGACAGGTGTAAAGGTTTCAGGTGATAAAGGCAGTAAACCTTCATGTCTCCGGTGTTATCAGACACACACACACCTTCGGATCAGAGCGGCTGCACCTGCTGCTGCTGCTGCTGCTCACACACTGACCTCAGCTCAGAGGAACTGAATCCTCCCGCCAACAAACACCTGCTCACCTGCCACCTGCCCCGTGTGGGCGTCTCTGTTAAGTGTGTGTGCAGAGGTGTGTGTGTGTGTGTGTGTGTTTAGGTGGGTGTGTGCCAGACGGAGCAGTGGCGTCGGATTTCTGTGTGTCTGCGTCTTTGTGTGAAGGTATGTTGGAGCTTATGTGAACATGTGTCAAATGATTTTTATGTGGGACAGAGGAGAAGTGTGTGTGTGTGTGTGTGTGTGTGTGTGTGTGTGTGTGTGTGTGTGTGACTTTGAGGCTGGTTTGAGGTTAAATGTTTGTGTTTTTCAGGAAGCTGTCAGAATCACTGTAAAACCACAGAGACACACAACGAAAACATTTATTAAATTTAAATTTCAACGCTTTAGACCCCGATTCAACATCTAAAACACTCACCAGCAACAAGAGTAAAGTCATAAATCCTTCAGTCTGTGCTGTAAAAACTTAACATTTGCCTTCAGTTAAGATAAGCTGATGCTTTTTTGACCCCGTTTACCTGCAGATCGCTGCAGAATGCTGCAGAAAGTGAAGCTGTCGGGCTCAGAGGTTCTTCAGCAGGGTTGATTCTTGTTGCTGACATGGAAACTTGAACGCATCCTCTGAGAATATGCGGTCAACTCTGAATCATCACTTTTTGGCATAAAATTTTACCCCAGGCAGTGACGGTAGAAAACACAGAAAACACAGTCTGCTGGAGTCAGTGTTTAAGAAGAGAGCAAAGGCACCGAACATGCAGCCGCCTCTACTTCAGGCTTCATGCACCATCTGATTTAATGTTTATTACCTGCAACCTGTCAAAGTCAAACTAAACATAATTATGGTTCTTAAAACGGAAGCTAATATTTTATTACATTTTGGCAAATCTCGGCTACTATTTATACCTCGACTGCTTTTGCTTGTGCAGCTCTGTTACTGACGTGAAACGACATGATGCAGAAAATAAGAAATTACAACAAACAGCCTGCAGTTACCATTTACCTTTTTATTGACTGTAACATAAACTTTGCTGAAACCTAAACGTGTGTTTTTCTTGCCTGACTTCAGCTGTTGTTAGCTACATAACACCCCATAAATAAGAGAAATATTGGTTTTGCAGAATTATCTAAAATTGTTGATCTTGTTGCTAATTTATTATTTTGTGGTGCTTTGATAAAGATCAGATTAGTTCACAATAACTGAAAAAAATTACAAAATACAGTTTTTTTTTTACTCTTCTCAATGAAAAAGTAATATTTAAAGCGACTTTGTTCGCCCACCGTTGTCATAGTTTGATTTTCTGACCGTGCAGCTTGTGGGTTTGATGCGTTTCAACAGCTGGAACTCAAGTTTTCGGAGGTTTGCATCAGCACATAAATGCATCACGGACACACATGGATGCAGAGCAAAAGCCTCTGTTTTTGTTTTTATTTTCCTTCGAATCCAAGAAACATTCATGACTACTGGAGCTTCGCCTCGAGATGCTGATCCACATCTGAGTGTGAAATCCTCCGCCCAGACGGCCCGATAACTTAGCAGTTGCAGCCTGAGGATTCCAGATGTGCGAAAACTCGCCAGCTTCTCCAAACAGCCCACAGCTCCTGTCTAACCCAGACCTTCACCCCACCCTGCGATGAGCAACCGCCATCCGTCAGACACTTAGTCAGTGATTTGGGAATGGAACATAAATGTTTAAATTGCTGCTGGGAAGTTGACAGTGAATCAGTTTGTCTCTCACCTCCCAGACTACATCATCATCATCGGCTTCACATGCCTCTGAGCAAGGCACTGTGTGTGTGTGAATGTGTGTGACTGTGTGTGACTGTGTGAGAATGTGTGTGAACGTTTGGATGTTTTTCCCCCTGTGACTGAAAGCTTTTCCTGTAAACAAGGATCCATTTTTATTCAAGTTGCTGGGTTATGCTAAAGAACAAGATGGTCCATTCAGAGAAAACGATCCTCCAGCGTGCCGTATTGTAGTTGAGAGACCACACAGGCAAGCCGCAACAAGACTTTCTAAAGTTTACTCTTTTGTCAGATAAGAACTGCACTCGGTTGTGTTTGCATTCTTCAGGACGGGACTTGTAAACGTTTCTATGGCAGCTCTGTCAGCCCTCAGCCTGTTTGTGTGCCGTTGCGCTCATCATTGTGTGCAGGAGCTGAGGGTGAAGGTGAAAGCGATTGTGTTTTTGTCCGTGTCCCTTCCTGAAAACACACTGGTCTTTGATTCTCAATGAGGCCATTGAAGAAAACAGTAGCTTGTAGGTCATAAAGAAGGAAAAGTGAAAGAGGTCAGATAAAGGAGTCGGCGGTTTCACTAAAATGGAAAAAACAAAGTCTGGAAGACTCTAAAGCCAGTTTGAAAAAAGAAAAGACGAGACATGTTTACACCTGGCCCTGATATCCATATTAATGAATGGGCCCATTTACAGGTATGAATGCATCTAAAGGTGCTTTCACACCCTAAAGTTCGGGCCAAGGTCTGAACCAAGGTTCCAGTTTTTGTGACACTGTTTACATTTGGTTTGGTTGGTTTCAGTTTCACACTCTAATTATGCAAACAGACTTTACATGACAAACCTGCCTCATATCGTCATCAAGTTCGTGGGTTGTGTGTCTCTGTGCTTTACTCTGATTGGTTTGTTGGTGTCTGACGTCAGCGTGTTGAAAATGTCTTGATTTGTAGTTTGATTGTAGCTTCATGAATTTTTTCTAGTTGGCCCTTAATAAAGTCTTCAGACCAAATATTAATAAGACATTTGTTCTCTTCTTCTTCTAGTTTCAGGTTTTAGGTTCAGATCAAACTGAAAAGTCCGTAAGTCCGGAACAAATCAGGCAGGTGTGAAAAAAAGCCCTGAGAAGCACTGAGGACGCAGTCCACATCTGTAGGTGGTGTATTTACACACTGAAAACGCACCGTCCGATTTGTGTTGGTCTTTGCAAACAGACATGATGTGTGTTTATGTGCTTTTAGATCTGAACACAAGTGCTCACTCTATTGTCCGGTTTGAACTGACGCACTCGGAGCTTTTGATGCATGTTAACTCAGGTGCAAACAGCCTGATAGCCAGTCTGAGAAGG
>JAPZDY010000007.1:2155132-2167427 GCA_029783645.1 Ctenochaetus hawaiiensis | reverse complement strand
GGATCTGTACCGTCACAGGTTCTTTAAAATGAAACAAAACAAGTTATTTTGCTGTGTTTCTCGCTGGCCAGCTCATTCATTGATGCTGAATTTTCTATTTTCTGTGTCCTTTTTAAAAAAAGACTTCCTCATCATCTTGTAAAGCTAATTTTTAAGTTATTCAAACCAAATTGTGAAAATAACTCCAGTGTGATATTCACTGTTCAAATAGTGCCTGGCATTTTCCTGCGTTTTATGCAGTAATTCCCGACGGATAGAACAGATTTTTGAAATCACTAAACTGGTTTAGAATCATTGATCATGAGAATGTTTCATGTCCTTAATCTTTGTGTATTTGCATGAGAGGAGCTTACTACAGCCTATAATGTGCAAACTGTTAAAACCAAATTGAAAAAAACTGTGTTTAAACGCTTCAGTATCGTATATAAACACAAGAAAACATCACATCAACAAGCAGTTGCATGTGTAGGTTGGTTGAATTTAAAATAAAAATGCAGATGGAGTTTGAGCAGAGTGACTTGGTTCCACATACAAGCGAAGGCATCAGATCATCCAAATGAAGCAATAAAAAAAGTGAAAGGGAGTCACAAATGACTGATTCCACCTGAACAGGTAGGCACACGCCGTTCTCTCCTGCAGGGCTGACTCAGGACCTGCAACAATGACGGTGGGTTAAAAGTCTGACTGTTTCATGCCCGCTCACATCGCAAAACGCTGGCACAATTACTTTAATCACCAGGTGTGATTAATGCGCAGGAATTCGTAGCAGTGGGATTGGTGCGGAGACAAACCTGAGCTTGTAAAGTCGCGCAGGACAAACACACAATGGAAAACATGTAAATCAATAGACAGTAAATATACAGTACAGAACTACAGAGAGAGGGAGAGAGAGCACGCTCAGTGTTAATGACAGTTTCAAAACAGAAGCCAACATGTTTTCAGATCTAACGAGCTCCGTGTGAAGTCTGAACAGTCTGAATCCACTTTTTTTACAATGATGAACAAATCTCAATAAAAATGTAGAAACATCTACAGCAGAGAAGGAAGGTGTTGTGGATGCAGGCTGGAGTTAAACTCAATGCATGGCAGCGTTCGTAAACAGCAGCATCATATCTGCACTGCAGGACATATCAGATCAGTGTGTGTAGACTTCAGCAGGACTCTTGTTTTGTCTTTGTTTCGCATTAGAGGCCCCAGCAATGTGAGACGGGACTTTATCTCCTGCTAAATTTCTTAATCCTTCAAATTTTTAGCTCCCAAATATGAAAACAGGGTCTTTTTTTAGTCAATATGTACAGGAGGTCCACACTTACTGTACTTTACTCAGTTGGATACTCATTTTTTAAAGGTAATTTGTATTAAACATGCCGTCATGCACCTTTTTGATTTTTTATTTCCATGTCAGAAAGAATGTAGCTTGATTTTATGTACAACTGACATTATATCCTTCTAAAACTGAAGAGTACGGCTGCACAATTTATCAATATTATACTGATATCATGACGTGAGACAAGATATTATGTTAGATTTAGAACACAATCAAAGCGTGACATAGCATAAGTGTTATTTTTTGCATAACAATTAATTGGTGTAGATATCTTTACTTACCAGACTCTTCTAGCTGGTTTAAGATTTTCCTTTACACATTAAATCATTACATCAACATTACAGGCGAGGAAAGAAAAGAAATGTCACACTTTCCAAGAGACGAGGACATTCCTACCTTCTGATAGGGACAGTGTTATGCAGGCTAGTTTAATGGTGAACCTGATAATAACTAAGCAGCTGAAGCAGCTGATTTAAAAGGAGAATTTGTAAAGACGTTTGTTGCTGCTGTGAAGCTGAAAGCACCAAACAAAGTAAAATTGTTCCAAAAAGAACGTCACAGAGCAGATTACTGACATGGCAAAAGAAATTGGAAAATAAAACAAAAGGTCACGCAAGAAATTTCCAGTTTACAATCAAGCCTGCATGAACAACATGTAATATTCCAGCTTATTGTCCATTTTTGTGTTTGTTTTTGCGGCTCACTGAAGAGTTCAATACAAGGGAGGAACTGCTGTTTTTGCCAGCCATGCATGGCCTTACTAAAGGTGAGGATCTGTACAGGCGATGAACGAACTTAACTGCAGTTTGAAAAGTTAAGTAGCCTTGTCATAGATGGAGCTTTCACAGTTGACCTGTAATACTTGTAATACTCTGAGTTCTCTGGAACTCAGAAGTGTTAAAATAACCATTGTCTCCCCCTTAAATTTCATCAAACACGGAGTTCTACGCAACCACGATGTCAAGAAGCTGCTGCTGAATGAGCTTGAAAGGTGTGATGGCTTAATCACCTAAATATAACCAACATGTTTTACAGACTGAGTGGAGAAGTAATCCAATTCATGAAAACCTGCAAGCAGCTGCTGCTGTATGCTGTTTGGCCTTCGTGGTGGACGTTACAGATTACCTCTCAGCTCCAGAAGCCTTTCAGCTCTTTGCTTTTAAGTGTGAAATCATCTGTGAGCTCATCATTGAGCTACAAAGCAGGAACAACAACCTCCCTCTGCTTGAGTTCTACAAACTGCACATGCGTCCTGAGGATTTTCTCTTTCTGAGGAGACGTCCACTGGATGTCACACCTCTGTTAGGACCAACCTACTGCTGTGGGAAGTTCTCCTAAAACTGATGACTCTTTCAATTCCTCACTGACTGACCCAAACCTGGAGAACCAGCAGTGAGCAGCTTCATCACCACTGCCCTTTGACATCAGACACCTCGTTAGGAAGAAGTTCCAGCCATCTTTTCATTAATTTAGTGTGGCCCTTGATGTATTTAAAAACATAAAAGTTCCCTCCCTCTGTGTTACATTGTGAAGTGACTGTGATCCTTTGCTACAATAAGATTATTGCAGCTTATAAACCTCATTACTCCCTCAGTTTATCCGTCTGAGCCGTGCTCCCAAACTCCTTATCACTGCTGATAAGAAGCATCATAAAGAGATGAACACAAGACGTTTGTTTCTGTGGAAATGTGGCATGTGGATGAGTCATATTTACACAAGAATGTGCAAACCGCAGAATGTGTTAGTGTGTGTGCATATTTGTGTGTGTGCGTCTGCACCTGCTTCCCTGGGAGGAAACATCTGCTGCAGGGTGTCAGAGGCCACCTGTCCGAGTCCATCCTGCAGCCGCCGACTGACCGGCCTGCAGAACTGATCCACTGTCTGCACGAGCCAAAGCTGCAGCAGGAAGATTCGTATGTGGAGAAACAGCTGTCTGATTAGACCGTTCCATGGACCGCCATCTGAGACGGCGAGGATTCGCCCAGATTGCTCAAATCAAAGCCTGAAGTGTTGAATATGGAAGCGACAGGAAATCTTCTCTGCACGCTGGAAGTAACACTTTGGCGGGGTTGTCATGCCTGCTGCAAGGCTTGAAATCTTAATTGAAATGGTCTTAAAGAGAATTTGAGGGAAAAAATGCTCATAAACACAACAGACTTGACTGAGAAAAGTATGGTAGTGCACAATTATACGAAGAATCTCTGATTTATAACAACTTATTAAACATTCAGCCTTATTTCAGCTGTGCTAACTATAAAAATGATAACATCAGTCTGTCTCTCAATGTCTAACTGATTCATCAGCACCACATGTTGTGCACACATTCATGGATCCATGAATCCTCCTGGCCTGTCTGCTGATGATGGTTACCATTTGTGGCTCTGAGTGAAAATTTTCGACAACTATTCGATTGATAACCACATAGCTTGGTTCAAACATTCATTGATGAGCTGTAATAACTGTGCTGATCCTCTGACTCATTTGGCACCATCATCATGTCAAAATTTAAAACAGTGCTTTGCTGCACTTTGTGGTATTAGAAATATAAGCACGCTGAAAACAAGCTAAACTGTGATGGTCAACACAGAAAACATAAAACTGGCTCAGCCTAAAAATGTTGAGCACATTAGCATGTTTTTTGTTAGCGCTTAGCTCCATGCACCCTCACAGTGTGTTCTTCAGCTGGATTAGAATGGGGACGTTGTGATTAATGAGCACCTGAAGACCCTCAGCCATCAGGGAGCCCCGGGCAGAGCGATGCTTTTAATTTGAAACTGGGTCTCTGCTGGAATCCACTGTTAAGTGTTTAATTTGAAGCCGAACACAGCTGTCCTTGATAAAGGAACGAGATCCAGAGGGCCACCTTCCACGCCTCCAGGTGTTCAGGGTTTGATTGCTTCATTTCTTTATGCTTTAAAAGAAACGCCATCATCGCTGTTGGTTAGAAGTACAAATTGTTGCTAAACCAACACATCGTTATTGTTCACCTGTCTATCTAAACACTTAATTTATTAGTACTGAACTCTTACTTCATATGTACTCTTTGTTTTGCTAAACCTGGTATATTAACATGATTCCTCAGGAGAAAAATGACTGACTGTTATGGACATAAAATGCATGAGTGAATCTCTCAGTAAACAACAGAGAGGCTGGAGGCTGCAGGCAGACAGAGCAGCATTGTTCTGAGCAGCTTTCAGGTGTCTTCCAACTTAATTTCCAGATTTTCTAAATCCTCCAGGGAAGCTGCAATAATTTGGATTTCCCAATGTGGCATCAATTCCAACAATATGACTTTATCAACAAGACAAGAGTTCAGGCTGGGTACGATCATGTAGGCAGTGATGAAAGATTTAAAGGAGGTTCATAAAAACAGGGATCTCAGCTCATCTGTCAGTCTTTCATAAGCAGATATTTTCTCTTTGTTGAATCTTGGACTTTAATCTTTTGATAAAAAGATGTGCTTTTAATGTGGCTCATCAGTCTGAGAGAGAAATACCTGCTTCTCTACGTCTTTTTTATGTTCTTGACCTTTTGTGGAAGGACACCTTTTGTAGAAGTGCAGACACTTGGTTCCATTTTTTTATTGTTTTCATGATGTCGTTCCCATTTTTTTTCTAATGTTGATTTTATATCAACAAATTGTTCTCTTCTAACCTGCTGTTTGTGGCTCATAATGCAGTTTTTATGAAGAACCTGCTGAGATAATGATTGACCACAGCTGCCAGCACTGTACATTTTATAAACCTTTCTTATGGAAGACATGTAGAAATACAGGTGTATTTATAATAATGTTAATGAGGGTTGCATTCCTAAAAAGTAAAGTTTTAGCGCTGAAATGTACTCAGTTATCAAAAAAATATAGTGATATACAGAGACAGCATCATGAGCTTTAATATAAACCATGACTTAATGACTCCATGCTTTGAAATGATTAGAAATAAAAAAAAAAAATAGGGAGACTAAAAATGAACTGTAATTAAAAATACAGATACAAAAATCAAAATATCTCCTCTTAAACAAAATGAAGTGAGAGCAGAAAGTCTTCTAAAACGGCAAAGCTCAAGTGTTGCTCACAAACTTTCGTATTTGATTAAACTGAGAGGCTTCCCACCTCTGAACACACTCCTTCCATCACCGCAGTGTGCTTGGGTGTTGTTAAACGGTCAGTAGAGGGCGCTAAGAGCCATGTTTCCTCTGCCCGAGGAGCAGCTCAGGTGTCATTATTTAAACACAGCATGAACTTCACTCTGCAGCTTTTTACTGATAATTTATGACTCATATTTTAAACAGAAACTGCACATTTGTTTTACTGAGTTAGTATAATTCCTCTGTATTTAAATTCTGCTGGAAACTTTAAATACAAACATTTTTATTTGAATTCATTCATGAAAAACCTGTTATTTTAACTTAAAGTGGCACTTATTGTCAAGATAATGTAATTTTATCAAGTTACCATGATAATAAATACAAAATACAAGCTCCTGTGTGAGAAAACTTCATAATAAATCCATCAGCGGTCCTCCCCTTACGCTTCATACTCCTCCTCTCTCTGATTGGCTCTCAGCTGACAAGTGTTCCACCCAGGCGGTCTGTGATTGGTCCAGGCAGCCGCCCATCATCGGGGAGCGCCCGGCTCCGGCTCTGGCAGCAGAGACGCACCGCTGCTCCTTCGGTGCTGGTTAGTGCGTCGAGCGGCGGAGGGAAGTGGAGTTCGCGCGTCTTGTTTGAGCGTCTGTGGACCAAAGAGCAGCAGCAGCAGCGGTGCGCTTGTTCTCCTCCAGAGCCGCAGGCATCCCGGAGCAGCCACGCCGTGCATGCCGCGGACACCAGGAGGAGGAGGAGGAGGAGAAGGACACCGCTTTCTTTCTTTCTTTCTTCATTATTATTTTGACTGATTGAGACATACAGATTTTTCGTTTCCCTAATGGTAACCAACACCGCGCAGCCGGAGACATGTGGAATTATCTGGGGAAACTGCACCGCTTCTCACTAGTGTGTCTTCTCCTGACGCTGCGGGCTGAGGTGAGAACTTTATTCTGCTGATCTCGCAGGAGGATGATATTTTTAATGGGAGGTTTAACTGATTAGTCGGCAGGAAGTTTGGATTTTGGAAGAGGTTAAATTCCAGAGTTAATTCAATTGCCTCCTCGATAGTTGAATCATGTGATGTCGGAATTTCTAAATTTGCGCTTCATCCGGGGAGAAAAATCAAGTCTCCAGTTTATATGTGCTGTTTCATGATCTGTGTGTTTATTTCGTAGTACATTAATAAACCTTAAAGTTACGGCAGAGCTTGTGTAAAGTTTTGAATCTATCCATGAAGTTTCATCAACGACGCATCGGTGCCCATATCAGTGCGTAAATTGGCATTTTACGCAGATTCTTAGTTTGGTGAAATGGATCCACATGTTTGCGGCGAAGCTTCACTGGCATGAAAGAAAATCTCACGCCTACAAGTCACAGAATAGAAACGCAAGCAGATCTACAGTGTTTTATCTCTTTGATCGATTTGTTCCTCTAATTTTCTGTCAGATGCTTTCGCGTCTTTGAGGGGAAAAAAAATGCGATAGTGAGTGAAGCTCAGCCTGCAGGTCCTGTGAAGGTGGATTTTATCAAGTGTTCTGCTGCAGCCCGATATGCAGAGTGAGCTGAATTGGAGTACTAGGTCGTGTTTCCAGCCCTGAAGTTCAGCTGTGCCAAGATATACAGTAGTGTGGGTTGCAGAGTGACTGTACGCTGCAAAAAAAAACAAGTTCAAGTTGTTTTCTTCTTTTTAATCTGCTCAGAGATTGAGATAAATGCGCATATTTTCAACAGAAATGCACAATTTTAAAGACATATTGATTAATTCGGCCAGCTAAAACAATTTGTTATTCACATCTGACATCTGACCATTAATGCAATAAGTAAACAATATGCGTTAGATTCTTGTACAAATTACTGACCTTTATTTTGCGTAAAGTGTCCCTATAGAAGAAAACTGGATCTGAAAGACCTTTTTGTGATTGAATAAGTGGACCTGATGGGAGCGTAACCGCCTCCTGCGGAGCTTTTCAGCCCCTCACACTCTCTCGTGTCCTCCTCAGGTGTCTCAGTCCACGGGTTACTTCGAGCTGCAGTTGATTTCGGTGGAAAACCCCAAAGGTCAACTCCGGAACGGCGACTGCTGCGACGCGGACGAGAGCGCGGCAGAGGGCCACTGCGGCGCGGACGAGTGCGACACCTACTTCAGAGTGTGTTTAAAGGAATACCAAACGGAGGTCATGACCAATGGACCGTGCACCTACGGCTCGGAAACTACTAAGGTTATCGGTGGGAATACTTTTCAGTTCAAGAGCGGCCAGAAAACCGGCCAGAACCGGAACAACGATGCCGGAAAGATCATCATCCCCTTCCAGTTCGCGTGGCCGGTAAGTGGATCTCTGTTCTGCTTTGTGGAGGTGGAGAATCAGCAGTTTGTATCTAGAAAAAAATAAGATAATAAAAAGGGAGTTTGGATTCTTTGGAAGTCAGTCTCAAATCGAGCATCCCAGCTCTTCAAAGTGTAATTTGGCACATTTTGGCGCAGTTTTCTGTGAGTGTGACTCGTGGCTGTCTGACTCTCTGCGTGCCACTCTTCCCTCCCTCCGCGTGTCCATTTGGCAACTTTCAGCCTCTCTACAACATCAGATATCTCCTGAGGGACTTCACATTCCTCTGTTGGAGCTTCTGAGTGAATGTCTGTGTGTGTCTGATCAAGCGGATGGGCCGAGCGCGCATGACGCATGACTTTTACGCACAGCGGCGGTGCAGTTGTGTCTCGGTTTGATGAGTTACTAAACAAGCGGCTGTTTGTGCGGCTTCAGTTACAGTGTGTGGAGAGGAGAGAGACGGGACTGCGGTGCCAGTGTTTGAAGGTGGAAAAATAAGTATTTCCAAGCCAGTGTTGATTAAGAATTGGCAGGTAACTTATTATCTAATCTAAACAGAGCAGCGGAGCCAACCCAAACCTGCTCCCTGCTCCTTATTTGGAGAGCCAGCGTGGGAAACAGGAACAGAGCTGGCAATCAAAGCTTCAGGAGAGCTTCTGTTAGTCTGAAGGAGCTGCTGCTACACTCACAGATCTGTATCAGAAAGTTTGATGATGACAGTGACGTCCTGTGAAGAAGAGGTCACATGTTTGATTCTCATATCAGCTGAGTTGTCAAAATAAAAGCCTGCCACCATAAGTCAAACTGCAAAAGAGAAACGCAGATGATGAAAGTTTGCAGGAAATTCTGTCCGTAAATATTGTTCATATTCAAAGTATATTAGCTTGTGCTAAAGAAATTAGTGCCTTTATCAACCAGTCAGTCAAAAGAAAAGGAGTTTGACTCTTTACATGGTCGCTGATTGATACGAATCCTGCTGAGTAGTTTTTGCTTTCATTGAATTTGAGGCTAAAAGTCATAGTTTCAAGTGAGGTTTGAATGATTTTTAGACTCAAAAATGGCTTATTGAGGGGATTTTCTATGTGTTTTTGTCATTTGTCTTGATTGCAGTGCAGCTATCTGTCTAAAGATGTTGCTGTTTCCAGATACTGACATGTAATTTTTTTAAATGTTGAATTAATTTAGTTTTTTTTATCGGAACTGGGTTGCAGTAATCTCATTGCAGTGGCAGATTCTTTCATAATTTTAAAGAAAATTAGATCTTTAGTCCCATAAAAGTGCTGTAAAATAGACTAAAATGACTCAGAGACATGGATTTTTTGAATGAATAAGGAAATATCATAAATATTTCTGCTTGCAGACTCTCCAGTTTGAGGATTTGTTCCTTTTCTCTGCTTCATGTTATTAGAAATGGAACATATTGGGGTTATTAATGGTTGTTCGGATAAACAAGCAGTTTGAAGACTTGAACTGAGCTCTTGGAATGTGTGATTCACATTTGTCTCAAAGTCTGACACTTTACAGACCAAAACATCTGATTTAATAAAACTAATCTCTTTTTTGCACACTTGCAAACATGTAATCACTTTTTAGAAATTCAAGTGTTTGAAATCAGTAAACACAGGGAAGGAAGATGCTTAAACAATGAGAATTGTTGAACTCCAGTCCTTCTGTCGGAGATACTGGCTGTGAAAAAGCCAAAGTGTCGTCTGCGTGTTCATGTCAGACTCCTGCATATCGTACATATCGGGTGCTTTGTGGCTACGTGACCTCTCCATTCATCACTCGCCATGGTCAGCTGTCAGCAGAGGGGAAGATGGAAGTAGTAAGTTGGGGCCCTGCGGGCGGATTCGGTTACCACTAAGTTGTGTGTGACACAGGCGGTTGGATATCAGTGTCACCAACTACTCAAACAAGTGAAGATCCCCGGTCAATCTGGGCCGGGGGATGCCTTTACCTCGCCGCCTCTCAGGTTCACGCTCTCTCCGTTATTGGGTCATTGTCTCACTCGGCGTGTGTGGGGTCAGTATTTTCCACTATCCGCCTGGGAGGGGGTGGAGTGTGTGTGTGTGTGTGAGGGAGGCACAAAGGAAGGAGGGTATCAGTGTTCAGCAGCTTCTTCTGATGAGGCTGTCAAGGTCGGAGCATTTAAAAAAGGCTTTTGAAAAATGTCACCACACCTCCTATTTTTATTCCTCTGTGTCCAGAAATATCAGCTCTCCAGGCACAAAGCTCTCATTGGTCGATTCAGTTGGTTGTTTTGATATTTGTGGTTACTGATTCGTGCATCACTGACACCAACACACTGATGATGTTTCAATGGATCCTGTAGTCGTTAAAACGTCTAGAACACTGAAAAAAGTGTGAAGTCTGAACATGTTCAGTTCAAAATGAAATAAAACACAGACAAAGTCTGACATTTGAGAAGCTGGAAGCAGACAGAGACTTTTAGATGTGTTTGCTCAATTAATCCCTTTTATTCAATCAGAATCAGGTGTTTGTATTTTAATCGTGCCAGTGTGTGTCTGCTGTGATTTACAAGTTCATGGCCTGAGATGAAGGGAGTCAGTTTTAGAAAAACTAACACATTAATTTTCCTACACACACACACCCACTTGGTTTAGCGGTTGTGGAGCACGAGGATCACTTCTTCGGTGAAGTCGGCGGCGTCTCGGTTTCGTCTGAGTGTGTGAAATGAGGTGATCAGGGTGGAGTCTCTCAGACAGCGTTGACTTCCAATCTTCAATTATCCAAAACAAAAAAAAACCCCACAGACGTTATTAACATCAAATTTTCTGCACAACCGCTCAAAGACACGAGCTGCTGGTACATGTAACAGGAGACTCCTCTCGCTCTGCCTCAGGTCTCGATTAATCAATTGATTAACTCTCAAACATGACACTTAGTGCCTGTTGGTCCTGGAGGAGGAATCATTTCTTTAAACAGACATTTTTCCGTTCACTCGGTCAAGTTTTTTCATCTGCTTTAAACATTTTACACGCATGTTTGTTCCATAACCTCTGGGGTCAAAGGGCGTCTTATGACTGGATTAATTTTTACATGTTTTTTTTAATAATGAATTAATTGGAGTCAATCTGTCATTTAGTTTTAACTGATGATTAATGGATCATCGTTGAGACTTGAAGCTTCGGTTTCCAGGATGTGAGACGACCTCGTCCTCCTCCACAGTCTGTGGTTTGTGCTCTGGCGTGTTGTTGGCGGCAGACTGTGCTGACAGTCACAGAGAGTGTGTGTGTGTGTGTGTGTGTGTGTGTGTGTGTGTGTGTGTGAGTGTGTGAGTGTGTGTGTGTGTGTTCGAGGCCGTGTCCCGTAGCCTCTGGTGCTGCTATAGTGGACTCCTTCGGTCGGCCGGCGTATCTGGGCCACTGGTCCTGACATGAATTAGCGGCTGAAACAAAATGAGAAAGAGGGACATTGTTCCGGCCTCTTCATCGCCGATCGTTCCCCCTTCATGTTCACCCCTCCGGCTGTTTGCTTCTTTAGTGACATCTTTTTTCATGAAAAGGACGGGGGGGAGGAAGGGGGGAAGGGATTGACCGACTGAAGATGATGGGGTAGAGAGAGGAAGCAGCCCCTCCCCTCTGAAATAAAAAAATCCTCCACCCGTCTTCGCTGTGATGTTTCTGTCATGAGGGAAGTGTATTTTTAGGTTACAGAAACTTAAGATTTTCTTTTTAACAGGAGTGAGCAAGTGAAAACAAAGCGCTCACTTCTTTTCCTCTTCCTCCTTTACTTCCCCCCCCCTCCGTCTCACACAAGCCTCCCCTGTCCCTCCATCTCCCACTCCCTCTCTCCTTATGGGGTATTTTTAGAGCTGCTGTCCTCCCCTCACCCCTCTGTGAGTAAATCAAGAATCAAGGGTGTGTACTCCTTCAGTTTCATGGCCTGTTTTTACCCCCTCTGCCCCCTGCTCCTGCCAGCACCCCCCCCCTCAGCCTGGCAGATCTGAGAGGACAGAGGTGGAACAGCTGTTGTTTGAAACCTCCTCCTCCTCCTCCTCCTGGAATAAATGTTAATAGCATCAGGAAAACAGGCTATGATTACAGCGTGCAGAGCGTCAGATCAGCTCTCTCGGTGGAGTATCAGTGAGCAATCGCAAAGTGCAATGTTGGATGACGGCGAGTCGTCGTCTTCGCCTCTTGGCTCGTTTGGCTCATTTGCCGAGTGCATCTCTGGCACGACCGCCTGCTCTTCTCAGTTTGGCGATGCTTTTGTGGCTGATTAGTTTTGGAGAATAAAAGAGGCGGAGGCTCAGGTGAATGGAGGTGTGGCGCTGGTGTGGTTGGGTGTGTGTTCGGGAAACTCAGTGAAACAGGGATAATCCTGTTTATTATACCATGTGAAACAGTTGTGCAACCAAAAATAAAAAAGTGCACTGCTTGCAAGGCTTTCAATGATGAGAACTGTCGGTACCTACTGCAGTTAAACCCTGATATCCAGTTTAATGGAGTCTGCAAACCAATTCATCACCTCCTGCTGCTGCTGGTGCTTCTTCACCTGAGTCTAACATCTGCAGACAGCTGGCTAGTTAGCATTA
>JAPZDY010000007.1:2096071-2110436 GCA_029783645.1 Ctenochaetus hawaiiensis | reverse complement strand
CACAGCTGGCCGGTTCTCCATTGTTTGTCCTAATTGAACTGCACAGCTAATCCCCCTTCTGCCCCCCCCACCCTGCTCTCACCCTTAGCACCTTATTAGGCAATTAACTCCACCCTCCATGGTCTCAGCGGGGGGGTTCGCAGCCTGCCAGATGTTCGGATGAGAATCTCTTTTATTCTGACGGATGAATGCGTTTTTTTTTTTTTGTCTCTTTCTTTGTTGTTTTCCTGCGTCGCCTCGAGCAAAAAGAACTCTGACCATTTGGCAAAAGAGGCCTCGGTGTTTTTCTTTCTCTACTGTAAAGATTCAATCTGTGCTGTCAGATTCTTTACTGAACCTGACGTTTCCTGCAGGCGTTAAACCAGACCGTTTTAATGGTGTTCAGAAGCATTTAAGTCTTATTTTAGAAGAACTACCATAAAACAATACAGACTCCTCAGAATCAACATGTTTGATCCAAAAACAAACAAACTTACATTTCTCTTGTGATTGTGACTCTTTTTTTGGTTTTCCTCTGAGTTTGTTTTTCAAAATGGCCCCTTTTGGTCGCAACATGACCAAACAATGACAGTGTTAGTTCAAGCAGCAGATACAGGCAGTGGAAGGACTTTTCTCATGTTTTACTTTTCTCAGCAGGTTTCTACTTTTGTTTTTTTCAGCTGCAACAAGTGTCACCCTGGAAAATGTTCGTCAAATAAATATGAAAATGAAAAAATGAAAAATGTAAAAAAGGCAGGATAAATGGATGCAAGAAGGTGCTCGACTCTTTTCCATCATGTGACATGAAAAACAAAGTAACTCCCGTCCTCCATCTCTCTCTCTTTGTCTTCAGTCCTTCGAGCAGGACGGACGATCGAAGGACAGCGACCGCGGTCAGATCCAGAAGGCGGCGAGCGCCATCATCGGCGCGCTGTCCAAACGCCACAACAGCACGGTCATGCTGGCCGTGGTGGAGGTCAAAGTGGAGACGCAGGTGGAGTCGCCTCCTGTTGGTGAGTCACATGTTCCTGATGTTTGTTCAATAACTTAAAAAGGAGAAATGACTGAGAGTTCAGCAGAACAGACTGTGTTTCTGTTTAAGAAATTCATTTGACATTCAAAGAAAACTAATTGTTTTGCTGTTTTTTTCTGAGTCAGAAGATAAAAAACTCTTCTTCAGGCTGCAGATGTCTGTTAGTTGAAATGCACCTTTCTTTGAGTTATTCAATCAAACATACTGAAGCTCTGATCATCCTTTAGTTAATCAAGTGATTCTGTCATTTAAAAACGAGTCTGTCTTCCAGATGCACAGTTTGAATATGAACATTGGAGATTTTCATGCAAACACAGGGTCAAGTGTCGCCTTTTTAACGCCTCCTCCGACTGTCTCCATCAGGTTACCTGGTCCCGGTGCTGTGCGTCGTCTTCAGCGTCCTCTGGATCTTCTGCATCGTCGTCTGCGTCTGGTGGACCCGCAAGAGGAAGAAAGAGCGCGAGAGAGCGGTGAGATCCGAGGACACGACGGTCAACAACCAGCTGGAGCCTCTGCGGAGCAACGCCGTCAAGGACAACCGCGACAAAGACATTCAGAACGAATGCAAGAAACTGATGGGCCCCTCCGACAGGACGTGCGACGGGGCCGAGGGCGAGGAGGACGGGGAGCAGGAGGGGGAGCAGGAGGAAGACGAGGAGAGGGCGCTGGGCATGGGCGAGAAGTGTCCGCCGCAGAAGTGCTCCGTAGCGGGGCCACAGGACAGGGGGATGATGGGTAAGGGAGCGGTCATCTGCACGTCACGCAGCGGTCCGGTCAAGGCGCCACACCGGACGGCGTACAGCCCCAAAGACAACCGCTGTAAAAACCTGAACGCCGCCAAGCTAAGCGAGGACATTAAAGACCACTATGTATGAACGAATGAGGAGGAGGAGGAGGGACCTTCTGCAACGTCTTCAGTGACTTTTTAACTCTTAAAAGCACCAAAAGTGAAGATTACAGATGCTTTAATTTTCTATTTTTTTGTTTGTCACGACTTGTTAAACTCCTTCACCTGCAGCACGGAGGCTCGTTTCACCCAAAACCGACAAAAAAACACAGAAAAACTGCAAAAAAATAAACATCACAGCTTCGGGATCTTTCTGGATTTCAGTTTAATCGTCACGCTGATGGAATCAAGGACTCTTCTTTTCACTGCTCCTGATTTTTTTTTTGTTTGTTTACAAACTGTTGCTGTTTTCCACTTCGCCTCATCAGATCTGACGCTTAACTTTTCTTTTTGACGATCTCACTGAACGTCATCGGCTGGCAGCTGTTAACAACGTCTCTACTGTTGGTGCATTCGGTTCCTGTCTGCCTTAGCCCGAACCTGCGGGCCTTTTCTACACTGATATCATGTCTTTTTATTATAAAAAAACAAAACTCAAAAACTTTAAAAAAAAAAAAAGATTTTATATACATTTAAAAGTCTTGAAAGTTGGCACAGAGAATCCACTGTATGATACTCGCATGAGCATTTTTTTGTTTACATTCATAAACATCTTTTCCTTTTTGTGTTGAGGCTTTAAGGTTTTTACGAACATCCGGTTAAAACAATCGTGTCACTGCTTCCTGCGAGTCTTCATGATGATTTTTCAGTATTTGCTTTGGTAGAAAAGTGCCTTCAGCCCTCATTATTTCCCCCTTTTTTCTCTCCTCTAGAGTTTATGCAGAATTTAAATACATATAAAGGGAAAGATGTCCTAGTAACAACTCTTCATACCACAGTAAAGGTTATTTTCTTTGTGATGTACATATGTAAATATGAAAAAAGCGGCTGTGTATATTTGAGTTTAGTAACTTAAGTGATGCTTTGTATCATAGTTATTCTAAAGAATAAGTTTTTGTGGTTGTTTTTTTTTTTTTAATGATGTCATTCCGTTTATCGGTGTCTGTTGACACTCTGACAGGTTTTATACAGATTTTTTCGGACTGTGTCCAGGCTCCCACTGAACCATGAGCATTGATTTGAAAAGAAAACAGATCATGATTGTGCGTCTTTTATGTTGTGATCATTTGTAACAGCGGTTGAAAGTTTTGCAGAGCCTGTCGGTCGCTGTGACGGGCTGTTCGGATCCGAGCGGTGACGACGACGAGCTGCTGCAGCTCAGACGTCACCGCTGCAAAACCACAAGAGCCTCCTGTGCAACAGACCCGTTTGTTTGAGACTCTCACACTGAAATCTGGTGTGTGTGAGGGACTTCTGACGCTCAAAAACAAGGGGTGGGAGAAAAAATCGATACAGTAAAATATCACAACATTTTGTGTGGTGATATTATATGAATTCAGAGACACCAAATATCGATATTTTATCACATAAATTCTTAATTCCTGTCACAAATATAGCTCAAAATTTTTGTACGCTAGACTTAAAAAATCACTTGACGTTTCAGTCCTCTGGCTGAGGTGAACAAGTCATAAAATATATTGCGATATCTGACACTGCAACACTCAGCATATTGCAATATCGTGATAATATCGTGTCTCTGGTGATTCCCACCCCTGTTAAAACCAGATTCTGAGGGTCATCCAACCTGCAAGATTCATCTTTCTGAGAGTTAAAATTATTTTTTAAATCTTTTCTGAACCCACAAATCCAAGTCTTTCAAAAATAACTTCTGAAGAACTTTTATTGTTGAGAATCAAAGTGTGCACATTATGTTGAAATAATGTGGGTCAGCACTCCGAAAAGCAGTTAAAATGATTTCAAGGCTGCTTTTTACTAAGATTCTAAAACTCAGCCCAGCGACAGTTCTTTTGTAGTTTTTTTCCTGATTTCATGCTGGTGTTTCACATCCCTGCTGGCTCATGTATGTAAATAATAAAAACACCCTTTAGCATTAGCATCCTGTTCGAGAACCAGTGCACAGGCATGTCGTTCTGGGCAACATGGCAGCCGTCAGCAGAGAAACTTATGCTTTCCTTTTGTGTAAGATATAAAACCTGCACAAGTATTTAATTTCTCAGCACATTTTTTGTTTGATCATTTTCTACCCCATCTAAAATTTGTAAACCCAAGTTTTAAAAAAATCCATCACCTGCTATTGATTTTGGACTCCAAATGGCACAAAAGAAAGTAGCCCTGCGCTGTCTTAAACCACAACTGATGCATCTGATTTCTATTTTCAGTCCACACTTAACATAGTTCACAGGGTCCAAACAATTTCAAAGCACTGCTGCCAGTCTCTCTTTAGCTCGGTTGCACTTTGCTATAAATTCACCCTCTTGCAAGACACTTAATCCCCCTCATAGACGAATCAAAAGGTGTGTGGTCTGAATGGGAATCGACTCACGGTGGACGAGTGTGTATCCTACATTGTTTCCCTGTTTAGCCCTGCCTCTCCTTGTGTTTCTATTCTGGTCTAATGAAGGGAACAAGATGTATTGTTGTTAATGTTGTTGACTGTTCAGTGGTTGTTCAGTGTTTGTAAAGAGTCTGTTTCTGCACTAAGAACACACAGGAGAAGAGAAACAATTAGCATTACCTCCACAGCGGTATTGAATTAAAAAAAAATCAGTTTTTTTTCTTTTTTTGGGTGAACATGTTTTCAATATTTTATGTTTTTGTTAAAAATGCTGATGCAAATCATGTAAAACCCAAATTCATATTCTTTCAGTAAATTTCACAGTGGTAGTCCCACAGGAGGGGTTGAATGTGCAGAACATTGTAATTATTTTGTACAAAATTTGGTAAAAGTCTTGGTTTGTTAGTGGAATTTTTCTGTTTGTTCTTAGAACAATTCTATTATTTATTAAAGTATTTTATACCAAAGTTTATTTTGTTGTCTTTGTTTTTGTAAAACAGTAAAAACAGAGGTTTTTTATTGGATGTTGCTTTTATCCCCATACCTGACCCTTCAATAAGCCACGCCCCCCTCGGTTACTGTTGCTGTCATTCTCTAGGTTAATAAAATTTATTGAAAGGATAGATTAGAGATAACCTTGGAAAAGCATCTTTCGTCTTGATTTTATTGCTGCATAAATTATTTAACATTAAGAAAAACCTGTAATAATGTAAACAAAGGCTAAAGCTAATTGGACCAAAGCAAAAGTAGCATCAGTTAATCCCAAAGAAACTAGGGAAAAAAATGTGTTGCAGGATAGAGCAAAATACAAAAGTTAGCTTTGGTATTACTGTTAAGTATTTTAAGAAACATGTAATATCAGACTATTTTTTTAATAGCACTGTACTTATGTTTGGTCTAAAAAAGAGTACATGTATAAGTTACTTTAATACTTTGAAGATTGCTTTATCCTAGATTAAGTATTTTTAAACATTTCCAAGATGTCCAGCTTTTCTAAAAAGTCCCATCTAGTCTTTCAGAATCATGACATTATACATTCTTTTTTCTTCCTCATTTCCCAAATTAAGTCATAATCTCCTGTACAGCTTTGTAGCCAATCAGCCACCCCGGTGTCTCCCGCCTCATTTAGCGCCAGGCCAATGAGGTGAGTCCTTCGCGTGCCTCCATCTGCCCCTTTAATGACACTGTGGGAAATGATTAACATTAGCTGGCTCCGCATGAAAGCCTTCCAGCAGCTGTGTTGGATATCCATGATGCTTGGTGGGACGTTATGTGCCGCGCCGTGTGTGTTCATTAACCCGGCAGTTGTTTTGGGAAGAATGGGAAACGTGTCTGGAATCCTGGATGGCGTGGCGTTCGGGTCACATACGTGTTCAGCTCGCGCTCGCTGACCTACTTGGAGAGAAGAGCGATGATGGAGAAGGAGAGGTGATGGTGTTGTGGAGGGATGAAGGGCCGGTGGCGGCATCAGAATCGCATGTCATCCTACAATGCAGCAAGAAAACTGACACCAAACTCTGCTTATTGTGAAGCCTGTTGGTCCATGCAGGTTTGGTTTTTCCTGCAGGTAGAGAATCATAGTTCTAAATAAAGTGTGTGAAGCTTAAAGAAAATAATTACAACGAATCAGACCTACAAATTAGCTTCAAGTTAATTTAGCATTTGAGCTAAAAATGTAATTCTTTTAAAAGTTGGATTTTATAAACTCAATACAAAATTGATTTGGTAGCTGTTTAAGTTCTTAAAATTGTGCCATATTATTATATATAAAATATTAAAAATGTAGATAAAATTTAGGGGGTATTTAAAACATCTGAGCAAAATCCACCTGCTGATTAAGATCCTGTGATGTAATCGATGTCCTGGAGTTTCCAGGAGGACGGAAAACTTCCTGACTCTGAAATCTTATCACAGTTTCAAGATGACTATTAGCAATTTTTGCAGGACTGAAACATGTTTTCTAAACGTGTCTAAGAAAAAGGAATCAAGCTATACAGAATCTTTCCAACTTAAGACTTTTCTCTCTGTCCTAAATTCAAAATAACTTCCAAAAATGGCACCAAGACTGTTTGTAAGTAAACAACATGAACTATAAGCATTATTGTTGAAAGAATACTAAAAAAATGTAACGGTTAAAGAAGCTTCCACTGATTAGAAGTCTGCTGGAGAAGCTAACGCTGAACTTAGCTTGTTAAGGAAGCTAACACTGATACTAGCCCGTTAAAGAAGCTAATACTGATGTAAGCCAGGGAGCTAATGATGTTAGCCTGCTGAAGAAGCTAATACTGCTTATGGCTTACTGATTTTAACCCGTTAAAGAAGCTAATACTGTTGTTAGCCTGTTAAAGAAATGAACACAAATGTTAGCCCTTTGAGTAAGCTAACACTGATGATAGCCTGTTAGATAAGCTAATACTGATTTTAGCCTATGGGAGAAGCTAATACTAATTTTAGATGTTTTGATATTGCTCTTTATGTGTAAATTCACCAGTTTTACACCAAAGTATGTTTATTAAGCTAAAGATTTTTGTCACAGTCCTTAAAATGAACCAGTGTAGCAGACTAATGACTAAGACTAATGTTGAGCTTAAGGGTCTGTCTGACAAAGTTTATCATCACCTGGCCGATGACTTCGTACTTCAATCTTAAATCTGACTCCATTCTTGCACAACACCAACAGATGTGTGAGGCCTCGTGACAGAACATCATGGTTTCACGCTCCATTTGACGCTCGTCCTCGTGGATCGTTTAAACGGCCGACACAAAACGGTCTCCACAGCGACACGACAAAGGCTTGGCTTGATGTTTAACTGGAGGTCTCGATCCCTCATATCCAGACAGACAGACAGCTCACTGTGGCAGATAATCTGCTGGGAAGATGGATGGCTGCCATACCACAATCACCAGGCATGCAGGGGCGGTGGAGACGTCTCGTCTCAGGTGAGCAGTCTGGTTCAGCACAAGAGAGGCACTGTGATGGTGGAAGGATGGAAGGATGGATGGATGGATGGATGGATGGATGGATGATCTGAGCATAGTGGTTCCACCCCAAGTGACGAACCTTTTTTTAATGATCATCATTAAACTTAAAAACATCTTTGCGTAGACTTGTAAGTAGACTTGTTACTGGCTTCTCAACGCCATGTTTGCACTGAAAATAAGCACAGACAAAAACAAACACTTGTGACGCAGCAGCAGCAGCATCTTCTCACAGGTCTAAACAGATTGAACAAAGTCCTCTGAACAGTTTCTCCTACTTTTATCCTTTTATTTTTGTATCTCAAGGTGAGACAGTGCTGCAGTGAAACGTGTTTCCCTAAATGCCCCTCTGATGTGACAGATCGTCAAAAATTAATCATTTTTCTCTCTCAAACAAAAGCCTATCCATCAAATCTGCAACACTGAGGACAATAAGGTCATGTATTTGGTCATTTATTGGCTCTAGTATTCAACTGCGTTTGACCAACAACATTACAAATGCTATTTTTACTATTTCGCTGTCTGAATGTTGCCCCAGCAACAGGAGGTTTTGATAACACATCTGGAACCTAACGTGTAACAATTAACTGAATTAATTTCAAAATTAATATAAAATGAAATAAAGAAAACTGAAAAATCATAACACTTAGAAATCTTTTAGAATTTTTTGTTTCCTGGTCATAATGTTCCCATTGTGCCTTACTTTTTTCAGCTACAAAGTGAGCATAAATATCAAAATATGGTCATAAATTTATTTCAGATGTTCAGTAAAATGGATCAGGTTGTCGAGGAATCGGATCAGCGTCTCACAGTAAAGACTGATGTTTCCTTTGACCTGCTGGTTTGGCGTCACTCAGCTTCTAAACACAGTGACCCAGATATAAAGAGGCTGGGAGGCTCGGCGACTTTCTTCGGCCTCCTCCTGCTTCTCACACACACCCTGTTTCCGTTAGCACACAAGCTGCAGTCACACACAGCTGCTTTCATCAAATGCTTTGGTCTCACACACACTCGAGTGATGATGAAATCCCACCACGACCAACGGCGTTGAACCAGGTTCAGTACGAACACTCGTCTCAGGTGATCAGACTGAGATCTGAGGCTTTGAGGAAGCAACGGGTGAATTTACACCTGAGCTCTGAGCCGACAACTTGTGATTGTCAGGTGTGCGTCAAGTGTGCGTCAGCACTCAGCTCACAATCAGGAGCTGCTCACATCACCTAGGAAGAAACAGGCCGGTGCTTCTGTTGAAAAAGTTGTGGAAGTTTTAAGTTAATTTCAAAAGAATAAATAATTCATGCTCAAAATTAGTCATTTGTATCTTTTTAGGTTACCAACTCCTTCTCTGCAGCGCGAGTGCCAGAATGAAATGACAACATTTGTACATATTGGTTTAATTGGTTTAAAGGTTTAAAGGTTTAATGTGCACGAGCTCAGTTTGTCCAGGAGGAAGAAGGGATGTGTTGGTGTGACGGCTGCACGAAGCAGCAGTGTTATGACTGTAGTTGTAATTTCTGTTAGTTTTTTTTGTGTTCTGTGTTTCCTCTGTCTTGTTTATGTAGATTAGTGTGTGTCATTGCCGAGAGAGGATTGGTCCATTGGTTTCGGTCCTGGCTGGCGATTGGCTGTTTCTGGAGGCTACCTGCTATATAAAGGGCCAAGATGGAGGCCGGCACTGGGCAGCAGGTGTTCCTCATCTCCTTCTTCTCC
Source organism: Ctenochaetus hawaiiensis (assembly GCA_029783645.1). Lineage (NCBI taxonomy): Eukaryota > Metazoa > Chordata > Actinopteri > Acanthuriformes > Acanthuridae > Ctenochaetus > Ctenochaetus hawaiiensis. The sequence continues at coordinate 2,101,433 of JAPZDY010000007.1, read as the reverse complement.
CAACCGTCCACACTTTGTTCTGCCATTTCATTTAGTTATGTTTTTTTAGTCGGGGTGGACTGCCACTTTTGTTAACCTATTTTCTCTCTTGTTTTTGCTCAGTTAGGGAGGTGAGGCTCATGTCTTTTGGTTCCTTTGTTTTGTTAGGTTCGTTATATCCTCCCCAGTCAGAATTGGTTTGTTTGTTGCTTTGGGCTTGGTCCGCCCTGAAGTCATTATTTCTCAAACATTCTTTCATTCATTTTCTTTTTGTAAATAAATACAGTATTCACTTTGAAAGCTTTTGTTCTGGCTCGATGGCTACTTGAGACTTGGGGAAGAGGGGGCTCCTTTCCTGTTGTGCCTGTGCACCCCCAGGCCGGGCATAACAAGCAGGATCTCTGTTTCTTTCTAAACTGTAAAATTAGCAACATTTTCTACGTGTGTTCATAGCAACAAAACCAGTTGCATCTTCTGTTCTACAATTTAGGGGAAAAATAAAGCATAAATTACTGCATTGTGCACTCAAATAAAAGACTTTACACCTGCTGGGCTCCACTTGGATCCTCACATTGATTCATTCTACAGTCACGGTCGTTCGGAGTAATTTTCCTGCCCTTCAGAGCTGCTAACCCTAAAGAATTTAATCCTTTTATGTTTCTCAAGTCAGAATGATGATTTGTGACCCTGACACGAGTTTCTTCTAAACCCGTTTTCCGTTCAGTTCTAATGTACCAATCAGAGGTGGATGAGCAGACCGAGGCTCGGGGTCTGACAGCCTGTGAGGCGGAGGTGAGGGGAAAACTTGCTCATGAATAGGGAGACGGGGAGGGAGGCAGGAATGCTCGGTGGAGCTCCTGAGGACAGCAGGAGAGCCGGATTCCTCCTCGGAGCGACCACGCCTCAGCCTCTCAGCTGGCGACGAGCCCTCTGACTCCTCCCAGGGTTAGGGCCGAGTCCACATGTTCAAACGGAGATGAAAGGCCCCCGGTAGGAAGGTTGTCGATGCCAATACCAACCGCCTGCCAAGTAAGCCCTGCTTAGCGGCGCTCTCCCAGATGTTCCCGACACTGAATATTCTGCTCTTCGCCTTTCCCCGAGGACGAGGAGGGAGCCTCCGCTTGACCCCTTCACATCAAAGTGTGGAGGAGGACTCAAAACAATGAGCACTTCCACCGAGGGAAGGAGTGAAAGTCTGTGTGTGTGTGTGTGTGTGTGTGCAGAGAGAGCAAATCAATGATTTAGGAGGGTAAGAAGTGGGTTGGGCCCCTCATCAGAATAGCTGACGTTAATGCCTGAGTCCTGTGGGTTTGTGTTCAGAAAGCAGAGAATAGGCCAACACATACTTTGAGCCCACGCCTGCATCCTTTTATTAAAACTTTAATCCGTGCTGCACTGAGCACACATGCAGAGGGGAGTTTGACATCTGCTCCACTGCATGACGGCGCAGTTCCAGGTTTAAGTCATTAAACAAATATGTAGCAACAAACAATTATGTCAAGTTACCTGCACGGAAAGTTTTACTCAAGATTCTTTCTTAAATACAGAGCATTTAAACTTCCCACATGTCACTTCTTTCAGGTTAAAATGTCTAAAAACAACTTTCATCTTGTTTTATATGTTGTTGTTGTGTTTTTCCATTATTTCAAATGTTTCCACTGATGTTCAAACTCCGAGAAATCTGTAATTTTCTTCATGGTAACGTTTCATTGTGTCTCCTGTCCGTAACTTCCGGAGTAACATCAGTCAGAGTGAGAAAGGAAGTCAGTAACTTGACCATACGTAATGTTAAAAAAAATGTAATACCAAACTTCGTGTATGAACATTTCTGCCTGAATCAGTCACACAGATTAACGTCTGCAATGCAGGCTGTTTAACAAGCAAACAAACAAATCCCATGATCCAACACTGCTTTATGACGTCATCAAACTACGTCTGTTGTTTTGACAGAGAGACCTCTAGTGGCAGAAGTGATATATTGGGTGTTTAAGTGTTACCTTTTCATTTTCACTTTATGTATAATTGGATTACTAGAATTGATGCGTTTATGTGAAAGCAGCAGTTTCATTTTGTAGCAGGTTGAAACAAACGTAACTACTTTGTTTACTTTGACCAAGAACTCCATGTTGGCTTTGAGTTAGATGTTACGAAAGTTTTCATTCGACATGTTGGAGGAAAAATGGACTAAGATTGTAGAGAAATACAAAATGTACATTAAAATAGACCTTTTAATGCATATTTATAGTTAGTCTGACTATGAAGTTTTTAGCATTATGCAGCATTAAATGCACCTTAACGTAGTTTTTTAGCTGGCACTTTATATATGGTGTTAAGCATTTTCATTCATTACAAAGCTTCATATTTTTTTATTTTTTTGTATTAGAACTTCTAATCGGTACAAGCCAGCAATTAACTGTCAGAAATGTACTTAGCAGTTTTTTCCACCACTGTTACTATATGCAAGATTTTTTACTAACTGATCATGTTTGTTAAGCCTGAATCTGCAAAGTAACTGCAGCTACAGATTAAAATAACATTTTGTATGAAATGAAGGAGAATACCGTTTTGTAAAAATGAACAAGTTAATTAACTGTAACCTCAGGATCGTCTTTGTTCTCTGTCTGATCGAAAAAGTGATAACGTTTTGCAACAGGAGCCGTTTTCAATAAGCTCAGATTCTCCCTCGATAATCATCTATTGAGTTTAATCAAAACATTGAAACAGTAGGCTCGCAACATTCAGTCAGCAGCGAGAAAAAGCAATAAATTAGCACACACATGGTGTCCTGTCAGACGAGCAGCAGTTCGAGTCATATCACTGCCTTTTGAAATCAGAAGAGTTTGATGTGGCACGCCTGGCTTACATGCACACCACCCAAGGCTACGCATTTTATAGACAAGCCTGAACTGATGGAGGAACGCCATATCATCCACCTATTCATCACAACAAATGTACTGTTTGATGTCACAGTTTCACACAAACAATGCAGGCAGAGGGGCTGTTTGACAGGAAGGGGAAAGTGTTTCTCACTGTGTTCCTGTAAAACGCATCATTTGCATAGTTGTGCTGCAGACTGTTAATTTGTTAAATGACGTGAGTCTGTACATTTTATTAAGCAACAATTAAAAAAAAAAAAAAGCCGCCTGAAGGTGAAAGGAAAAGTTGGGTGAATTTTTTCGATGGTCATAAAAATGTTTTCTGCACTTGCAGATACGCACGCCTGCAATTAAAGGCTTCATTTTAAATAAATTACGTTACATAAACAGAACCATCTGACAGCAGTTAAATGCAAAATATTTAATTGCTGCCTGTAGGGGTCTCTCATCAAAATAATGCCAAAAGATAAAGTTTGATAGTGTGTTGGGAGTTGTTGTCAGATGAAAAGCAGATGAAAACTTGATTCAGAAACGTTCACAGGTGAGGTGATTGTTCCTCACTTTCACAGCTCTGCATCAGGGCCGGAAAAAAGTCTGTCTGCACCCATTATCACCGTGCTATTCAAGGAAAAAAACACTCTTTTTGTTAGTTTTTGGTTTTTGTTTTTGTTCGTCCTGGGTGATGCAGTGTGGAGTAAGCAGTAAAACCCTAAAACAGAAACTTACAGACAGCAGAAGAGTCCAATGGCAGGTTTGAAACCTCAGTTTAGCAAAGGATTTAACATTAATCTGGATGTGGAAATGTTACATTATGCTTTCTACATTATCTTAAGACCTAATATTCCTTTATAAAATACCTATGTAATTAGTACTTAATTACAAGTACTAAAATCTAAAAATACACAAAAAGTTAAAATGGCATTACAACTTTTATATTTAAATATTTACAATATTTTATTTATTATAAAAGTACACAGATCTGGTATAAAATGTACATGCACATACAAACTTAAAGGCATAAATATTGAGTATATTTCCCTTTATCATGAGCTCTATGTAAAGCAAATCTGTTAAAATCACTAATTTATGTTGCATTTTTAAGCATGTTTTTAATCTATATAATATTTTACAATATATTTTTTTAATCATAGCATAATTTTACAATTTAATTATTTGAAATTTGATGTATATTGTAATGATTTTTAAACATGTTTGTAAACCTCATCTTTAAAATGAAAAACACAAAAGGAATACCCAGCTTTCCTACACTAATATACATGCAACTGGGGACTTTAAGTATTAAAACTACTTTGGAATTTATACCTTTTAACAAAAGGATATTAGACAAATGAGGTGAGAGCAAAAACACTTGCAGGAGAAACAGTCAGGTTTTTATGAAGATCATGAAAATAAACACATCTGATGTTTCAGAGTTTCCTGTAGGAGCAGCAGAGTGAAGCAGATCCACAGATCAGACTTCCTGACCTTTCTGTCCCCTCACTGTCTCTCAGCCTGTACAACACACACACACACACACACACACACACAGACGTGACGCGGGGCGAGCCGGACCTTATGTCATGCCATTTGCACGCCGTGAGGTCGAGCCCCGGGGCCTTTGGGTTGAGACAGCGCGATAGCCGGACCACTGTGTCATCAGTTGGCCGGAGGTGCAACAATAAGGCTTAATGCGTGATTAAGTCCCAAATCAGCTCTCATTACGAGTGAGCACGTCAACCGGGAGCGCAGCACGGCTCCCTTTCAGAAAACTGAAGCCTGCATCCAAACCCGACCCCCCCACCGTGAACCCATCCTGTGGCTCCACCAGTTTCTGCTGTTTTAGACTCTCTGCATCTTTGACTCTGCCGTCATTCGGCAGCATCTGTCTTCTGACGCTTCATTCAGAGCTCCAACATGCAAACCTTTCAGCGTGAGTCAGCACATCTCGCTGCCTCTGAGCGCTCGTCTTTCAGCTGCCTTAAACTCATAGCCTGAGGCCGAGGCAACCGCCACCCAGCGATCCTTCACAGATACTGAAGATACAGGTTGTAAATGTGCCAAGCCGATATTTAAAAAAATCAGCCCTGAGGTTGAGTTTTTAAGAGAGCATCTGCTGCTCGATCAGCTTCACACTTACTTTTGCTTTTTATTAATTAGACTTTTGCAGAGATGTTCAGATTTCACTTCAATGCTCCTGATACTGATTCCTGTACCTGAACTTTGCGGATCTGATCCAGTACCACTGTGTTTAACAAAAATCTTTCCTTATATATAACAATATATTAAACTATATAATGGTTGTTTTAACAGCTGTGCACTAAAAGTTCTGCGTGAACGTTATGTTACAGATGTGCTTGAAGTGTTAGGCTACTTATGCACATTGTTTGTGTTTGCATTGAGTTGTTGAGTGTTGTGCATTTGTATAAAGACTAGTGCTGGGCAAGTTAACGCGTTATTTTCGCGTTAACCCATCAATCTATTAACGCCGTTAAATATTTTATCGCACA
>JAPZDY010000007.1:2083651-2095971 GCA_029783645.1 Ctenochaetus hawaiiensis | reverse complement strand
TTACATGGCCATTAAAAAGCCAATAAAAGTGCACTATACACTGCTTTTGAATTCATTATTAGATTTTGAATTTACAAATTGTAAATTCAAAATCTAATAATAACGGCGTTAATAGATTGATGGGTTAACGCGAAAATAACGCGTTAACTTGCCCAGCACTATTTACAATGCAATTAATTGTGATTAATCAGGGAAATCATGCGATTAATTACGATTAAAAGTTTTAATCGTTGCCCAGCCCTAATAAAGACTTATCTAGAAAAAAATGTTGCCTCAGCCTAATTTAAAATAACATCGATGCTTTTAGCAACCAGATGTCTGTAGACGACAATAGTGTTTGCATCCAGGGTGACTGATTCCTAAAATCAGTCCTAAAATAATTAGTTATCCTGGTCAAGTTGTTACAGTCAGTATTAAATTTTTCATTTCACATGGGGCTCAAACTCCAGTCTTCTGTCAGAGTCACTCGGCAAGAAGATAACCAAGGTATCCTGGTTAAAAGGCTAAAGCCTAAAGCTCCTTAGGTGCATCAGCAGAAAGCGCCAAAGAGAATCACAGACAGAATTGATGATGATGAGGGACGACCTCTGTGAACTCTGAACCCTCCTGCAAAAACCCCTGTTTCCTTCACTCTGGTCCCCCCATGCAGGGCTGTGCCGACAGTAGCAACAGAAGTTGCCAAACTGAAGCTGACAAGACAACAGGAACGCTTGATGTTCTGCCATTTTAAACATAATCTCAGTTACCACAGTCTGAAGTGTTGAAATGTAAGCATTCACTCCTGCCTGCAGGTCTGAAGGCACATTTTGTTCCAGTTTGGGGGGTTTTGCTACCCGTTCACCCCCCCACACACTTTCACTGTTCGCCTCAATCTCCTATCAGATCTCTTTAATTGCCACAGGCCAAATATGTAGCGATTAATCTTGATGACATTAATGTGAAAAATGGCAAAGAGAAAATATCCTTAGTGTATGACTGCAATACATTTTGGAGAAGAGGAGCAGTTATACGACAAATCACTGTGGCCTCCTCAAATGTTCTTATTCTCTGAGGTCGATTACATCCAAACTCCTCACGAAGCATCACTGTTATCTGTGAACTTCTGCATTGTCTCATCAGGCTCAATTTACTCACACAGCATCAGCTTTCTGTATCAAGTCCTTCTCTTCCTCCTCTCGCCTCGCTAACACTTCCATTTGACTCCATCCTTCTCCACCAAAATGGTCAGATTTGGTTTGTGGCAGAAAACACCTCTGTAACATTAAATCTGCCTCCATCTTTCTCTTGTTAAACGCCATCCTCTGCAAATGAAAGCATCGTCACAAGATACAAACCGTTTCTCTGAACTCGCCTCCATGGACACATTTCACTGATGCAACTTCATGCTAACTGTCTGTCGAGGCTACACAACAGAGGCTAGTCGCAGTGCAGATTACAATGTGATCAAAGGCTGATGGAATGATAAAGCGAGCTCTTTGTTTAGCCGAGGCTAATCATCAGAAAGCTCCTCCACTACCCTCAGGATTTCAGAGGAGCTGAATTGGCAGTTTAAATCAAACATGTTGAGATCTGCCTGTTTCAGAGCTCAGAGAAGCAGCGAAAGAGAGTTTTGGTAGACAGAAAAGTTACCTTATATCTGCTGTCAAATATCTGTAACTGCAAGTTTGACGACTTTGTGGCGTGCTTCTGCTTGAACTGAAGGATTAATTGTTCGTCTTTGGGTTGAGGAAGTTTTAGGACCCTTGGGCTGATGGAGTCCTTTAAAAACGCTATGTGCAACATTTCGCAGATTTATGGCTGTTAATTCAAGGTTGCTACTGTTATTTGAAAGTCCTGTTTCTATAGTGACAGAAAGGCGGTTTTCACTCAACAGCAGGGAAACAATTTATACTGCAGAACATGAGAATAATATTGTATATTCATCAACCAGCAGGAAAACGTTACACAACTGACATAAGGGTCATGTCCAGATCACTGCAAGAGGCCTCGTCTGATCATCAGCACATGTTGGAGTTTTTATTCTGGTTTGTTCCATCATGTTTTTGTTTTGAGCCTTTAGAGTGTCCTAACAGAGGCCAAATCCATTTTCATGCATGATGGGACATTTCTACACACAGTAAAACCTTAAGGTTATGATAAACAGGACTTTTCTGCTGACAAAGATGAGATAGTCTGTATCTGTCTGCTGTCCGTCTGTGGCACACAGATCTGCCAGTGAAAAGTCAGAGTGAACATGGACATTCAGCACAGAAGTGACCTCTGTGTTGATGTCACTACCTGTTAGCATCGGAGCTCAAACCGAAGGAAATAAGGCAGAACTTGGGATAGAAGTTAGTGGTTTTCAAACCGTGGTGCGAGCTCTGCTGAACCAAACTAAGTTTTTTTTATTTATTGCTTCCTTGATCACTTAAGGAATGCTAAGGAATAAAAATGGACATGTGGGGGCCTGAAGTGTTCTTTGAGCGTGAAGGGGGGCATGCTGGAAGAAGTTTAAGACCCACAGCTGTAAACAGATGATTATTTGATGCAATTTTGCTTGATGATCGTCTAATAAACATCCATGAATGTAAAGCTATAAAATGAACAGCTTTGCTATCTTCCACTGCACTCAGTAGGCAGGTCGCTTTCATTCTTTCCTGTAAACAACATGTTTTTAAGTTCTTCATGGCACATAATGACCCACGAGTGACCGGCTCTTCATTCAGGTGAGTCATGAAGCAAGTGGGAGGATCTTCTTTGCTGCAGAGTTTCTGCACTGAAATCTTTGAGTTTGCAGTGAAAATATTCCCTTCAAATCATTAGCTTTAATTATATCTTTGACTTGATGATTCAGACATTCTCAGATGAAAAACATGATGTCATCTGATCAGGTTGACAAACCCTCAAATGTTCTGCGTCTCTAAGTTCCGGTACAACCGTGAAATTACTGACAGTGAGTTTGCCAAACTCAAAGTGTAATCTTTATTAGAGGAAAGTTCAGCCATGAAGGATCTTTCATCAGGAGTCATTCATAACTCACGCTCCATTGGTTTTTTGGTGCCAACACTGAAAGGTTACCATCACCACGGTGTTTGACAGTTTGTTGATTTTTTACTCGGGGATGACTCACATGGCTCCCGAACTCCTACAGTAGGTTTGCAGAGCTATTGTATAATCTATACCTCTGACCACAGCAGCTGTCAAAGTAGAGAAAAAGTCGTGTATAAACACGGATCAACCTGACAGGGGAACACGAGCGGCATAAATCATCCTCGCAGAGTCTCTGCTTTGATGTCCGACAACAAGACCGGACCTGTGTTTTTCTACCCTGCAAGTGAAACCAAAGACTTCAGTGGATTTTGGGGAGGTGGTCCAGGACTCGTTTCTGCTGACCTCAACTGAGAAAAGCCTTTGAACTGAACACCTCTTAGCAGGCTCGATGTCCTCTGCACAACGGCTGGTCCTGGATGGATGGATGAAGGGTGGGATGGATGACTTCCCTTGAAAAGAGAGGGTCAGTGCTCCTCAGAGGTAGCTCAGCTGAGACGACAGCAGCAATGCTAAGTGGCTCCTGTGAAGAGGGCTACAGACGTCCAGACGGAGGTTAATGGGCCACTTCACTCCTCAGTTTCCAGGTCAGATCTCAAGATAGACATCAGCTCTTTGACCCGGACGGACCACAGGCCACCCGACCACACTCAGCTCAGGCAGGAGGGGAGGTGAGATGCTGCCTTTCACTTAAAGACAGGAAAGTTCAAACTTCCAGCGCAACTCCTTCCCATAACTATCATTTTTATGACATCTTAACAGCAAAATTTGTTTGCTTTTTGCAAAACTCCAATCAAACAGGTTCAGTCTTTATTTTTTGTTGCAAACTAAAGCTTGGCCCCCGTAGCTCTGTACCACAAATACCATCAGAAACCAAGTGAATCAATGCTGGTATTTGAAAATTAAGGGAACTTTCATCCATGTTGCTGTGAGTTCTTCACATCAGACATCACATTCATTAGTCTCCTCTGTGTTCAAGTCTCCCTCTTGGATGAATCACCCCTTCCATTAAGATAATGCAAAATATATTAAAATAAAAGAATCAATAATTCCTGTTAAATTTATTAAAACCGAAGTAACAAACTCAGTCTGAAACTGATGAAGTCGTTAGGGTTAGGGTTAGGGTCTGTATTGTGAATTTGTGGACCTGGCTCATAAATGCACACAGTTTTATGCACAGTTTTTTTTTTTTTTCCCACAGCAGACACTATGAGGCCTCCATAGACATCCATCATCTTTCAACATAAAGTCCATTAATTAAGTTTATTAATCTCACTGTGTCCTCACTTCACTCAAAAGCTCAAACTATTAAAACAGGTTTTGTTCTCATGTGGTTTCTGTCAGTGTGGTGAAACGTTCAGGATCCTTCTGTGTATTTACATCCGTGTTCACTAAGAATCACCGCTGCTCCTACACATAAATAACCATCATGCATCTTCTAACTGCAATGGAATTTTAATGCCTCCTGTAAATGGATCCATGTGACATAAATCATAGCGCTTCAGCATGGAAACATGTGGAACCTGAACATCCCAGTTTTCACAGTGCAGAGGAGTACGAGTGTTTTAAAGAACATGGGCAAGAAGGGAGAGAAAACACAGCAGTGTACGTAAATCTGGTCATATTTCTGTACTTCCTGAGCGATCCCTCAACCCCCCCTGCAGCCATGCAGTCATCCCACACCTCAGCCCGGCCTCAAAGGTTCGCCTCAAACCAAAGTCTGACAGACAGAAAGAGAAAGAGATGCTTGGGAAAGTCCAGCAGAGTGCCAGGAGACGGTTCTGGATAACTGTCATGCTAGGAAGCAGACAGACAGACATAGTGACAGACAGACAGACAGACCACAGATCCTGGTGTCTCCAAGCTGCCCGACACTCTTCTCACCTCCGTGAAACACAACTCTTATTTTAACACCATGTCAGACACGTAGAGCTCGTAACATGAGACTGACACACTCACTGCAGAGGCATGCAGATGAAAAAAAAAAACAGTTTAACTGATTGTTCCCGAAGCCAAATGATATTCGATTTCACTGTAAGATTTCAAGATAAGAGGATTTAAGACAAATGTACAAGTAGCTTTGGATGTGGAGCCAAAAATATTCCCTCATTATGCCACAATGCATGAAAACATGCACCGTCACCGTGCAAAATCTGAACATCTGATTGGTTGTCATGGTGTTTGTTGTTTGTCCTTGACAAATATATACAAGTGCACATTCCTGGTGGACGACTTCATAATGTGAACGCTGTATTTCTTCTGGTTACCTTGTGATTATGTTGGCAGAGGATAAAACAATGCCATGATCAATTTCAAGAGCACTGAAGTACATCTATCATCTATGACTGATTACACTCCGGAGGGTCCGGAGGGGCTGAGGCAGCCGATCCCAGCATCGGGAAAAAAAGATGAGGATCACTGTGGATCACAGGTCGCCAGTTCATCACAGGAGTGACACCAAGACAAACAGCCATTCATTTTACCACTGACACCCACAGACAATTTATTATCGCTAATAACCAGCCTGCGTGTCTTTATATGCCGATATATGAGCTAAAATACTTCCTCATTATATTATAAACCACCACAATGTTTTGACATTTGATAAGCCCACAAACTCCTGACTTTCATCATCTCACTGGTACCTGATGCAACACGCCAGCCGCCGCTGCAGCCCCTCGTAGTTTCTAACTGCAGGGCTGTTTGTGGTCTTTACGCCCACTCGTGTCATTTTGCAACACCTGGAAAAGCTGCTTTTGTGTTTTGGTTTCCAAGCGCTCTTAATCTTTAGACCCTCAGTTATTTAGACATATTTATCCTCCAGCGTTTTGAACAATGTTGATGTCACATTATCATCAGTTAATATTAACAGGCTTCAAAAGCCGATATAATGAGTCGTACGGAGAAATCCGGAGGGAGGAGTACGGAGGGAGAGGAAAAAATGAGACGAGTAAATCTGCACCATCAGTTCACAAAAACTGGGTTTGGTAAACTGTATTGTGAGTCAGTCAGCATCACGAATCTGAGAGCACATTTATAATCAAGAGAGTACAGATTAATGTATGGCTTTTGTTTCATTTTCTTCTCAGTTGGCACCGGAGGGACTAGAAAAAGATTTGGGCCACATGTGAAAAAATTTTTTCTGAGTCACAATTCAAGTTTTTTTTTTTTCAAACATTAACCCAGAACTCAAATAAATAGTTCACATGTGGCCTCAATCCTGTTACATAGAAATGTAATGCTTTCATGTCCTATTTAAAATGTTTGCAGAAGTAATAATGAGGAGATGAGCAGAACTTCTGCCTTGACCCAGAAACCTGCCAGCAATTTCTCACTATGAAAGTGCTGATTTGCTGATTTTTTTCTGTAATTTGTTTTTCTGATTCTTTAAAAACTGATTAAAAAAGATTGTGGGCTTTGAAAGCCATTGCACCTAACATTGAACTGTGTAAAGAAAAAGCCTTTTTGCTTTCATGGCCAACACACACAGCTGCCTGCGTGTCTCGTTCATCAGGTTTCTGGCTGTTTAGCACCTTAATGATGCTGCTTGCCCCGGTTTTGGCGACATGTCTGGCAACCTGTTGATCAGCGTCTGATTGTTCCGCTGCAGCTCAGGTTTTCCGGACCGTCACCTTCCAGGTGCGGATGAGCTGCGCAGTGTTTTGACCAGGCTGCACACACACACCTGCTTCTGATTCACACACACATGGCTGCAGCAGTGATGATCGCTGGCAGGTCCGTCTGCTCGTCCTCGCGGAGGAAGGCTGGATCCACTCACCAGGAAAAATGAAGGCTTTTATTTCAAAGCCTGATCCATTTTCAGGAATTCATCAGTCAATACTTCAAAGATGCAGATGACTGGATCTTTGAAAAATGTTTGGATTTAGCTGGCAAACGGTAACTCTCATGACTTTCATGCTTTCATATTAATGCGACTCTCATGTTGGTCGGTTGCAGATTTCAGAACAGAGTTTCCCTCCATGAAAACCAAAAGTCTGTTACATTTTAAAAGATAAAATAAATGGAATTTTCACATTTTTTTGTGAAAATATTCTGAAATATTCCGTTCAGTTAAAGAAAATATTCTAGCTCAGCACTTAACAGTTTTGGTTTTGAGATATATATTTTTTGTGCATCCAGTGTGTGTGTTCATGCCAGAGAGCTCTGATAAAACTCAAGACTCTCAGTCTTTTTATTGTTCCATGTGTGAATCCTGTCAAACAGGAAATAGCTACCAGACCCTTGTGGTGAGGAGTGAAAACATTACAAGCTGCGATGGGCGCATACCTCGTCTGATGCCGAGCGCCGCAGCAGCTGGACGCCGAACGTTAGCATCGAGTGTCATCATTCGTCCTCTCCTTTCACGTCATTTAATGTGCTGAAGTTTGACTGCAGAGTTTTCTGAGCTGATTTCTCAGCTTTACTTACATAACCCCTGCAGTGATGGAATGTAACTAAGTACATTTACTCAGCTACTGTACTTCTGAGGTAAGATCTACAGCAGCACAATGCAACATACACACTCATGGAGCCATAACATGAATCCATGAAAACACGAACTGTTGCACATTGACTAATTTCATATTTTGAGTACATTTTGCTCAAAATACTTTGAGTGCAGTGGAATAACTGAGTACTTCACCGCTGTGTCCCTGGTGTTCTTGCAGCACTGAGCCTCCACAGCTAATCTGTCAAGGTCAGTATGAAAATAAAACAGATTAACATTTAATTTAACAATTTATTAGCAATTACCTTTCTATGATACTTGAGTTGGTTTCTTGAATTATAATTTTTACTTGAGAAATTTTTGTGGACGTAACAGTAGTTTTGAGTGGAGATTTTCAGTACTCTAGACACTATTGGTACTTAGTTACTTCCATGTAATCCCCTGTAGTTTAGCATTCTTGGCCATTTGTATTCGTGAGACTCTCAAACATGCAAAGCTGAAAGCATGAAAGCATGAACACCAGTCAAAGATGAGACTGTGTGTGTGTGTGTGTGTGTGTGCTGAGAACATACCATACCTGATTATTCATGCTGGTAAGACAGTGGTTTGGTGGATGTCTGCAGCAGCTGTTCTTTGTGTGTGTGTGTGTTTGTCATCATGACACTTCAGCTGAGGTTTTCTTTAAGAACTCTTTGTACTGATTGGCTGAACTGACTCTCACTGGCTAGACAAAACTCACCTCATCACCGTCTCGTCACATGTTACACATTTTGATGTCAGCATTACATCATCGCCACGTGGTGCGTTCAAGGATGATCCATCAAAGGGGATTCAAGAGCTGACTGGCAAAAAAAGTGTGCCATGAGCAAATATGAACCCCTGAGGACAAAAAAACAAAAACACATTCATTAAAAGTACGAATCATCTGACTTCGGTTGGTTTTCCATGAAAGGCTGCAGTCACTTTCCTCATTTTATCACCATGAACACAAACAGCAGTTGAAGCCTAAAGTGGAAACTTGAGTAAATCAGCTGTTCTGTAGCCTCATGTTACCTTGGAGTCGTGTCGTTTACACACTAAACAGTAAACCGTCAGTAAGACTTCAGGCCAAAACGCTGCATCGCCACCAAAATCCCACCTCGCATCACACCACACACACTTCACAGAGAGCAGACGAGTGTGTGTTCTGTTTGGATGTGTAACCTGGAAACATGACGTCTGCAAATCCTCTGTGCGAAGTCATTAAAATGATCAAAAAATCAGTCAATCAAATGAATCGATATGAAATCTTACTGTGAAAGTTAATTACGAACTTCACATTTTAAAATCAGTCATGGTTTAATCAATAATCCATCAAAGTAATGAAAACATGAATTTAAATAAAGTTTAAATCATTGCATAAAAAAAAACTTTAAACTCTTAATGCTCAGGACAATAACAAGATTCAAAGTTCCCATGCACATTTTTTTTTTTAAACGTGTCATTGTGTTTATTTCATTTCACCACAGGGGGCGCCTGTGACATGGCACAAATTCCCCTTAAGAACCAGTCTTCTCAGTTTCAAGTAAACACTGATTCATTTTAAAAGTTCACAAGCCGCAGAGCTTGGGAACCTCCACTTAACAAAGCAGCAGCTATCATTGTTTATGTTGTAAAGTTCTGGTGTATCATGGGAAAGAGGTTTCCTTTGTAGGTAATCCGGTCTCTGCTCCAACAAGCCCTCATTTATTATCGACTAATTACTCGTTAGTCTTGTCTTGCGTCATGATGCATCAAACTCAAGTGACATAAGCACAGTTCCGAGATCAATAGTGTGGGAACCTACTTTTTCCCTCTTTATTCAGCAATAAAACAACAGTAATTTGATGTTTGCTGTGGCAAACGTGGTGAAACTGTGACAGAACTTTCTCAAGGAATTCAACCCACAGAATCGCCTTTGTTGATTGAAAAGAAGACAAACTTCATTAATCATGTTTTAATCTCGAGACAAGAGACAAGAGTTTGTTGTCTCAAAAAGGGATTTCTCTATCTACCAATTATTCTTTTTCACGAAAGGCCTCAGACCGGAACATCAACAAGTCAAATACTCGAGGTAATCCACTGCCTGGGAGACGTCTTTTTTTGTATTTTATCAAGGATTCTCTCTCTTGATCTGCTGATTATCCTTCCACAAGCTGGTGGACTGCCAACACAAACCTGACAATTCTCATAACTCATGCTCGTAACTATTTTGAATCTGGGTTAGAGCGTCTACAGTGAACTCATTTAATGGTCGGGAGTCTGGTGACTGCCAACAGAAACTATCTACGAGGCATTTTTGGATGCCTGAGAAATATGTTCAAACCGTACTGAACAATTTGAAATTGTTGTTCTTCCCCCTGTTTTAAAGAAGCCGCATCACAGTTGAACAGAGACGTGAATGAACTCCAAACAAACAATGATGACTGAGGTCGACATCTTGGGTCGTGTTAATTCAACGGTTTAAGGGATAGTTTTCACACCAGGAAGGAAAATCTAAAGTCAGGCATCTCTGAACGAACTGCTGACTAGTTCTCATGGAGACGCAGTTATTATGTAACTTGTCAATAACAGTAAATGGTGACGGAGTTTGGTAGACGTGGTAAAAGAGGCTCTGAAGAACGGAGCTGCGGCAGCATACGAACTTTCCGTGCAAAAACATGAATATGGTTGGACGATACCAATCAGCTCGCAGCCAAGAGGCTGTTAACTGAGCCACCGATAAAACAAAAAATTGTAATTCAACATGAAATAATTTATGAAATTATTAAGCATTAATCCAAGAAAACTGTAAGGAATCAGGCTTCTGAAAGCTAAAAGCTCTTCATATGTTACAGGCCGAGCAGCACAACATCACATCCAGACTGACGTTTGAGCTCGACTGTTTCTTTTGGTTTTTACTCTTCAGGGAAACAAACTCATGAAAAGAAAAAAACCAGACCAAATGCAGGATGTTAACTTGTTATTTACAATCCTGAGGCTAATAAATGCATTTGGATTAACATGATGAAAAGACAAGTTACCAAAACTCTGACGTCAGGTTGCATGAGGTGTTGCATGTTTGTTACCAGGCAGACGAGGCCTGAAAAAAATAAACGAAACCCAGAGGTTCATTTTTCTTAGTTTGGATCAAAACAAGTGAAATCAAAAGTGAGTTTGACTTTTAGGAGCAAAATTAAAAGAAGAAGCAGCAGCTGTAAGTAGGCCACAAAGAAGTTTGGAAATCCACGGGCCAAATATTTTCAGTCAGCATCAATAAACCAGAATGTCAACAAGCGAAGCACGCATGCAGCATATTTAGTGTTTCTATGGAGTCTTTATTAATCTGGTGATTACCCTCATGACAGCCTGCCAACACAAACCGCCGCAGCCAATGAACTCCAACACTGACTCAAATCAAAACCACTTGATCTCTCAGCCGCTGATCCTCAATGAAAGAGGAGGACAGAGTCTTACGAGTGATTAATACTCTGCGGTGTGCCTCTTTGTTCCCCCTTTTGAACATTACTGTCAGTGAGCTAAACCCTCGTCCCTGCCTAAACATGCCGCCCTCGCCGTGCCTACCTGTGCTTGTCTGGGCAAACTGCAGGCGAGCACGTTGAGGCCAATGTGTGTTACAGCGATGGGGTGAAATACCTCGGCGCAGAATAAGCATCTTTTAAACGTAGCCGCGGGGGCCCATGCACTGCTGGAGTGACTCAACAAGAGAAACTGCATGAGTGGGCGATTTGGCTCTTTCCTCCTGTCTTTGATGGAGAGGAAGGTTACCAGCGGCACGCCCCGATCCGAAGGGTTTTTCGCTGGCAACTTCCTGTGAAGAAGAAGTGAGACGCCGCAGAGGAGAAGAAAAGAGCGGAGCTTTAAACGCTCTGACCTTTTCTTTTCTGCTTTGACTTACTGTAAGTATCAGCTGTACGAAAGGTCACGTAATCCTGCAATTTAATCTGGAGATGTTATCTTCACAAATGATGATTAGAAGCAGAGAATCTGTCAAAATGTCCCACGTGAGGGATGTTCAAGTGAAACCTGCTTTATTTTTCTCTTCAGTGAAAACTCACAAGATCATCTGATGTTAAAAAAAACTGAGAAAAAGGTTCAGAGTCAAGCTGAGATCTGCACAAAAGACAAATCCAGATAACGGTGGAGATATTAGCTGTCACCGCCGGGCCACAAGCTTTACGACCTCTCATACAAAGTGTGATTAAGGGTCTCTGGTTCGGGTACAGGCGATGATCAGGCTGTAAAACCTGGCATACGCTCTCACGAAGGTTATTGTTCATGCACATTACTGTTTGATCCTTCATTCTGGCTCAACAGAGACAGTTTCTGCAGGGTTTGATTACAGTTCATATCCACTTATAATCCAGCTGTGACATTTCATCTCATGTAGCCGCACACAGATGTTTCCATCATGCAGAAATGGACGGACACCTGGAGGAAATACAGGTAATAAACACTGGATCTGCCTTCTTTCTTTCACTTTAATGGCTGTAAATTCATCATGGCAGTGAGCAAACAGTGCAAATCACTGTGACACAGTTACAGAGGGAGATTACATGTTGAGGTGGTTTGAACAGTTTGTGGTTCCTTACTTTTTCATATCAGACTGTCAGAGTTCGTTACGAGGCACAAGACACATTGTTTTGACCTTCAGAGTGTCTTTGTGAACTGAAACAGCATGTTTTTAAGCTCTAACAGCCAAAGCATTTACCGTAATTTTCGGACTATTGAGCGCACCTGAATATAAGCCCCACCCACTAAATTTAAAAAGAAAAAAGATTTTGTACATATATAGGCCGCACTTGTCTATGAGCCGCAGATGTTCACG